>OVBL01001065.1:0-285169 GCA_900406555.1 Pseudoturritis turrita | reverse complement strand
ATTTTGACTTATCTGGTTCGGCTGATCTTTTTTGCCTTCTTGCTCGAAGTCCTTTAAGCTGACTGCGCTACCGAGTTCTCCGGCTACCAGCTTTGCCGCAAGCTTCATTCCCAAGGTTCGGCAATTGGCAGTTGAATGACCGTGCATGTGATGAAATTCGCAGTAAGCTTTTTCGTCGTACGAACTTTGACTCCGTGTCCAGGTGTTCCAGGGTGTTTTGCCTCGGCTCGTTCCCACCTGGTAGTTGTGGGCTCCTCCAAAATTAGGTTTCTCATGGTGTACATACCCGTTTCCTTGAATACTCTTCTTATGAGGAGGTTGGCTCGGGATTTGGAAAGAACGGTTCGTCGCTTTGGCAGCTCCATACTTCTGAGACAAAACCTTCATCTCTTCTTCGTTGACTATGAAATCTGAGGCTCGGTGCAGTGTCTTGGATTGATAGTGGTGTGTTCAGAGCAATCTCTTTTCGGAATTCGGATTCGTACCACAGAGTCCTTTTTAAAGCGAGCACATCGGCCTTGTCACTTACGTCTTCAACTTTTGACATCACTGCTTTGAATCTCCTTATGAAGCTTCGCAATGTTTCCGTAGGCCCTTGAGTCAATGTCCATAGGTCGGCATCTGAGGCTCCTCGATCCATAAACATGGAATAATGCTTCAAGAAGGCGGCAGACAGCTGCTGGAAATCATCAATGGAGTTCTGCTCTAACCTTGAAAACCATTGGAGGACTGCACCCTTTAGATGTTCCACAAATACCAAGCAGAAACCGGCATCTCTCTCCTTTTCTCTAAAATTGGCTCGGCCCATTGCTATGATAAACGCCGTTATGTGTTCCTTTGGGTCGGTTGTCCCTTCGTAGACTGGGACTTTGATCTTTCCTGGGTCGGAGACCTTGCCTTGGTAATCGGGCTGTAAACGGTGTATTGTGCGCTTCTTCCAATACGCGGTCAATCTCTGGGACTTTACTGGTTGCTTTATGCACCTGGGATCGGACGGCTTTCATCTCAGCAGTGGCTCGAATCAATGAGGCTCGGATTTTGTCCAACTCTTCTCTTTGGGCTCGGCTCGTTGTCCTCGGCTCGTCAGTGTATTGTGCCTGTCGAACCCACAAGAGATTTCTTCCTCTTCTGCGAAGCTCCTGGCTTGGTTCGAATCGATGTTGCCTTCGCTGGTTCGTACTTGTGTCAGCCTTGGCGCAAACCCTTCGTCAATGGGATTCTCCGTATTGTGATCTCCTTCTACGTGCCCCTCTTCGTCAAGGATGATTGTTGCAGCTGATCCACCACTGGTGTGTTGGTCACGTCTACCGCTGGCTTCTCTTGCTCCGCGAACCAGTCGAGGTGGCTCGGTGATGCTTGATCTGGTTGCCGTGGGTGTGTGCTTGTTGATAGGATATGGTGGTGGCAATCCTCCCAGAGTCCTTGGTGCGTCACGTGGTGTTGAAAAATCCAAGGATGTTGGGTTTAAGCCGAGCCGTCTGGTTATTCCCGGTGACAGGTGGGTTGGTAGTTGAACCAATTCCTCCGGATCGTATGTTTCTGGCTCGGTTCTCCGTTGCCAGTGTCTCAATTTTCTCCGTCAGCGAGCTATTCAGCTTATCCTGCTCATCGGCCTTCTTCAGCAACGTGGTCATCATATTTTTCAATTCTGTCAGCGTTTCAGACGTTCCTTCCGTGTTTGCCGGTGGCGGATTGGTCCTTGCTCCAGGAAGATCGATGCCAGTGTTGCTTATGTCATCGCTGCTTCGGTCTCCGTCGGTAGTCATCGCTTCAAATCTCATATTCGGTGGTTCTTAGGTGTCAGAAAGCTTGAGACTCCCCACAGACGGCGCCAAATTGTGGGAGTCGAAACTCGCACAACCAAAACTTGTAAAGAGATTTAGGGATTCGACAAACTTCTATGTAAAGAAACCAAGAAACTGAGATCCAAAGATGGAGATTTTATTCAAGCTGTTTCGAAAGCTGTCTGTAAGGTAATAAGCGTTTAGCTAGGTCAATTTTTGGATCCTCTTTTCAGAGAGGCACATCGTCTATTTATACACAAATAAGTCGGCTAGGCCTGTTTCCTAAAGATATTTGGAAAACTTCCTCTCTGGCTCGGATGTGGGCTTCTTTCTTAGGCTCGTCATCTTGGCCCACCAATCTCTCATGGCTCGTTGCCTCGACCCAATAAAATATTGGGCTCGTTGCTTCGTTGTGTCATCGGTGAGCTGGCCCGTCGTTTGTCTCGCCTGCTTATCCCAATTTCGAGCCAGGTAGTTGGCTCGTCGCCTGACTTCCCTTGATGCCGAGCCAGGAAGTTGGTCTGCCAACATGTTGGCTCGTCACCGTTCGTTGGTTTGCCAACATGTTGGCTCGTCACCGTTTGTTAGTTTGCCAACATGTTGCCAAGCCAGGTTTGGCTCGTCACTCCTTTCTCCTTGCTGCCTAGCCAAGATGTTGGCTCGTCACTCCTTTCTCCTTGCCGCCTAGCCAAGACGTTGGTTCGTCACTCCTTCCTGCTGCCGAGCCAACAGGGGTGTTGGCTCGTCACTCATTTCTCCTAGCCAAGACGTTGGCTCGTCTCCTGCTTCCACTGCCTAGCCAAGATGTTGGCTCGTCTCCTGCTTCTTCCACTGCCTAGCCAAGATGTTGGCTCGTCACTCCTTCCTGCTGCCGAGCCAACAGGGGTGTTGGCTGGTCACTCTCTCCCTGCTGCCGAGCCAACAGGAGTGTTGGCTCGTCACTCCTTTCTCCTAGCCAAGATGTTGGCTCGTCTCCTGCTTCTTCCACTGCCTAGCCAAGATGTTGGCTCGTCTCCTGCTTCTTCCACTGCCTAGCCAAGATGTTGGCTCGTCACTCCTTCCTCCTGCTGCCGAGCCAACAGGGGTGTTGGCTCGTCACCATTTCTCCCTGCTGCCGAGCCAAGTTTGGCTCGTCGCCTAGGCTTCTCCTCCATACTTAGTATTTTCAGCAGTTGATCTCGATGGGGTGAAAACTGACCCCAACAATGGTATTTGTAAATCATGTCTTAAAGATTTTAAAATCTGGTGTTATTCAATAAAAGATTTTAAATTCATCATTAAAATCCAGTGTTATTCAACATTAAAAGATTCTGGAAATCTTTGTTTTTTAATGGATTTGAAATGACTTGTAGATGAAATTTAATGAACAAATGATTAGAAACAAAATCCAAGGTATACTGCAGAGATTTTAGAATCCACACACATAGACTCCATCAAAAATTAAATTTTTGAAGATTTTAAAAGTGATGAAATTGACTTTAAATCATTGATTCAATAACACCCCCTTAGTTGATCACAACACTATGAGTACTGGAAATTCTCGTTCTCTTCAGTTATCACAACGCTCTCCTTAATCTCTTGAATCATTTTGATCACTTCTCAAATCGTCGGTCTTTGCTCCGGCGATGTCACACGGCAAAGACAAGCCGTTTGAGTCATCATCTCAAGCCCAATCTCTTCCTTTGACTTTTCCTCTTCTTGTCTCATTGCTCTTACCCAATCCAACATATCGTTTGCCCCCATAAACGGTTGCCTCGAAGCGGTTTTACCGGTCAATAGCTCTAAGAGGAAAACCCCGAACGAATATACATCACATTTGGATGTGGGACTGTCTGTTGATTTCCTTATCTCTGTTGCTTTGTAAGAAGAGATGTCAGGGTCATTGGGAGGGACTGAAGTGTCTGTTAAGACACTGAGACAGTAATCTGTGAGACAAGCTTCGAAATCGTGACCGAGTAGGATGTCTGTGGACTTGAGGTTTCCATCGAATTTTGCAGATGATTGGTGAATGTAATCTAGTCCTTGAGCTACATCTTCTGCTATTTTCAAACATGAGGTCCAATGTAAATGGCTTTGCCTTTGATGTTCTTGAACCTGGTTAAGATCAATGTCTTTACTACTATTGATGATTCAGATTATTATAAATTTTAGTAATGGATCATGTTTGTTCTCTTGTGTTAGGCTTTTTGATGGAGTTATTCATACATACATGCCAATCATAGACGAGTAATATGCAACACTCGGAACACAACTCCTAGATAAACACATCAAATTCCTGACAAATGACCAACTCGGTTGTGACTCAGTGAGTAGAGCTAAAACCCTAACAAAAACCAACGCAAAAGAGAGAGAGAAGATGAAACATTTACCGTGAATAAGATTGAAGAGACTTCCATTAGGTTGGTAATCGTAGATCACAAGTCTCTCTCCGTTTGACTGAAAATAATCTTTAACCGGCACGAGATTCGGATGCTCGAGTCTACCAACTATCTCCATGTGATTCTCAAACTCCAAATCAGAAGTAATCGCTGTTTTGGAAGAAGAAAATCTCTTTCATTTTCCTGAACAAGGCATCTGCTTCCTCCTTTAAACCTTTCCTACAACAACCTGAGATCATTGTGGTGTAGGTTATAACATCAGGCTTAACTCCTTTGAGGTTGAGGCTACAAAATAATTTCCACGCATCTTCCACTTTCCCAGCCTTGCACAACCCTCCAATCATAATATTATATGTGAAAATATTGAGTTCCATTTCACTTTTTTCAGATCCTGGAATATTACCAATGCTTTCTCTAGCTTCCCGTTATTGCAAAGTCCATTCAACAAAATGCTGGATGTCATAATTTTAGGAGGCACCCCGCAAGAAACCATCTGTCTGATAATTTGTTGGGCATTATCACATTCTCCAGCTTGGAAAAACCCTTGGATAAGAGTGTTGTAAGTGACTGTGTCTCCAACCAATCCTCTTCGAGGCATCTCACGGAAGAGTTTCATGCCATCCTCTACCCTCTTAGACTTGCAAAATCCATTAATGAGAGTATTGTATGCCACTACATCTGGAAGACAGTCCTTGCTAACCATAAACTCAAATATATGCTTAGCCTCGTCTAGACGATCGTGCATACAAAACCCATTGATCAGTGAATTGTATGTGAAAATATTAGAATGTACAGACCTTTTGATCATCTCCTCGTACAAGTTTTTAGCCTCCAAAAGCTTCCCCTCTTTTGCAAACGCATTGATCAGTGCACTGAAAGTGACTACATTGGGGTCGGTTTTCTTCTCAATCATATAACTTAGTAGTCGAGAGGCATCACTCCATCTTCTGTAATTACAAAGACAGCTTATGAGGGAGCTGTAGGTAACAACATTTGGTCTAATTCATTTGTTCTCCATTTCATTGAATAGGTCGAGTACATCATCGACATTTTTGTATTTACAAAGACTATCAATAACTGTGGTGTAGATCCCAACATTTGGCTCTCTCTTCCCTTCATCCATCTTCTTGAGCAGATTTAAAGCCAAATCAGTATCACCACTCTTACATATTCCATTTATTACCACACCATAAGTAACTAAATCTGGTTGACAGTCTTTCTCAGCCATTCTGTCAACCAAAGCCACTGCTTCTGAGACTTTGTTGTGGAGAAAAAGTCCATGGATTAGAGTGTTCAATGTGACGGTATTAGGTTTATATCCCAATTCAACCATTTGATCAACCAGAGATACTGCATCCGAAATCCTACTCCCATGACAGAAACCATTGAGAAGCGAAGAAAGCGTGACAATGCTGGGCTCATAGCCGAGTTTCATCATTTGGCCAAGAACAGCTAAAGCATGAGAGAGTTGAGACGAGCGGCAAAAACAGTTAATCAAAATACTGTAAGTATACAGATCATGTGAAATCCCCATCATTTGCATCTTCTCGCCCAGAGAAATGACAACACCAAACTTCTTCATCTTTGCGATAGCACTCAACAATTTACTGAAATCAACAATGGAAGGGAAAGGACAAGACTTGACCATTTCACTGAACAGAGCAATAGCATCATCTAACTTAACATTATGTAGAAACCCATCTCTAATCTTCTCTCTGTAATCATCACTGAGACCAGAGAAAGCTCGTACCCAGCAAAGGGACAAGGAGGGAGAAGCAGTTCCAGGATTACCTTTCACCAGAAGACCCGAAGAGCAAATCTCTTGGCCGTAAATGCAACCGCAAAAGATCTCATCTTCTTCTCAATTTGGTTTCAGGTGATTGGGATTTGAGGTTTTGGGGTTTGGGGTTTCTTCTCAATCTCTCTAACTATCGCTCTGAGAAATTCAATAAACCCTAAATGGAATCATAATCTGATATGCCCTCCCTTGCCATTTTTAATCCTATATGCCCTCTTTCTAAATAAATATTCTGTTTAGATTTAGTTTTAATTCCAAAACCGGTCAAAGACACAAAAACCTTTAATGAATCAGATGAATTACAAGCCCAACCATACATCTAAACCCAAACCCGAAATCAAACCCGGATCCGATTAAAAATCCCCAAATTGTTAAAGAAAATTATGAAAACCTAAAAAAAAATTATTCGATTTTCCCCTTCTTCTCTTTCTCTTCGCCGAAGGCGATTCCGTCTCCATCGACTCCGTCTCTGTCTCCATCGTCGTCGACTCCATCTCCATCGCCGTCATCGACTCTGTCTCCTTCATCTCCGTCGTCGACTCCGTCTCCTTCATCTCCGTCTCCGTCTCTTTCCTAAGGTTTCAGAGCACTTGAAGGTAAGCCTCAATCTCGGATTTTAATGTTCTGGAAAGCGGTTTTGAATCAAACTGCGGTTTTGATTTCAACTGGAGATTTGTCGGATTTATCTAGATGTATTGGGTTTGAATTTAGGGTTTGAAGTAAAACCCAATTTGGGACCCATAAATTTCAATAGTGCGAATCCGAGTTAGGATTGTGTCTGTTTTGATTTGTTTTGTTGTGGATTTTGCAGAAATGTCTCCAAAGACAAGAGGGGGACTTACGAAGAAAGGGACTTCAAAGGAGGATCTGACTTCAAAAGCGTCAAGTAGTACCTTGCTAAGGTATGCTGTGAGCGAGTCAGATAGTGGATCTGAATCTGAAAACGAGGCTACGCTATCGAAGGTATGTGATGAGAAAAATTTAATTGCTTGTGGAACATTTGGATACTGTCTAGGACAACTAATCCACTAGTATTGCCTAGGAAAACTGGTAGTACTGAGTATAACTGTTAGTAATTAGGAAAACTGGTACTACTGAGTATAACTGTTAGTAATTAGGAAAACTGGTACTACTGAGTATAACTAGGGTATACTGTGATTGAAATTCTGTTCGGATTGCAGGATAAAGAGGATTCAGATACCCTACCGATGCAGCCTCTGAAATTTTTCTTCCAACAGACCCAATATAACCTGCAATGCAAGATCCAAACAAGGTGTGATTTGAGCAACTTCTTGGAGATCATTGAGGGCTTTAAACCAGAGTTGGAATGGTTTAAAAAACATCCTCAATTTAAGCACTTCTTCCACATGGAGAAAGAACCAAACCGTAAGCTTCAGGGATTGTGGATGCTGCTGCTTCGAACTGTGTGTGTGGATAGGAACACAATTGTTTGGTTTGTTGTGAACGGCGTTCCTATCCGGTATTCTCTCTGAGAGCATGGTCTGATCAGTGGGTTGTACTGCCATGATTACCCCAACGGAATTAATCCGAAGATGAAGTTGAAGACATACACAAATCAGTTTAAGGAGAGGCAATTTCGCAATAAGAAAACCATAACTATCAAAGATGTCAAAGACAAGCTGCTTTCAATGAAGAAGAGTTCTCCTGATCGCCTGAAGATGGCGATCTTGTATTTCTTAAGCGCGGTACTCGAAGGTAAGGCGAAAGTTAATGGAAACATAGATCCATTCTTACTTAGAATGGCTGAGGATCCGGATTTGTGTAAATCATATACGTGGGGGCGAATGACATTTGAGGATTCGGTCAAGGATGTTTATCACGTGATGAAACATATGAACGGTTCAGCGGCAGAGAAGTTGACCTTTCCTGGATTCGTAATTCCTTTGGAGGTAAGAATATTATTTTCTGAATATATTAATATTTTAATATTTAACCTATGACATACTATTTCTCTATATGTAGATTCTGGCTTTTGAATGTATACCAAAGTTGAGGAAATCATTTAGAGAAGATGTTGAAGAGGTAGAAAAAGAGTGTCCAAGGATGTGCAAGCAGAAGTTCAAAGCTTGTAATATGAAAGGTTGGCCCTTGGAAGAAATTTATAGGTCGCTTGATTCTAGTAAGGTATTAATTCAACTTAATTCTTAATTAGAAATCGTTTGGGTTAATGTTAACAGCTAATTTCTACTTGTTTACATTGACAGGATATTCATAGTATCTTGGAACCAGAATTGGAAGAAGAAGCTCTTTTTGCGCGCATCTTAGATGATGAAACAGCTGATGAAGCCTTGGACATGATCCAAGACAGTTGGAACCAGCATCTCGCAGCAAAGAAAAAGATATGTTGGGAAGAACTGTACGATTTAGATGTGGCTTCCCGAGCACCGATAGAGGAGCAACAAGAAGAAATTGGATTGGTTCAGGACTTGGAATCGGAAAAGAATCATGGTTTGGTTCAGCTTTTGAGAGATTTTGAAGATAGGCTGAGCCAAAGAATGACTGAGGGATTTAAGAAGGTTAATACTGCAACTAAGGATTTAGAGAAGAAGGTGAGGCGGTTAAGGAGAAAAGTGAGGGGTCTTAGAAGTGAAGTAAGAAGTCGAAGGGAGTATGAAGGGGCTGGGTTTGAGTATGAAGGGGCTGGGTTTGAGCAAGAAGAAGAGAAAGAGAACGAAGAGATAGAGAAAGAGAAGGGAACAGAACAAGAAGAAGAGAAAAAAGAAGAAGAAATAGAAGAAGAAGAGATAGAGAAAGAACCAGAGGAAAAAGAGAAAGAACCAGAGGAAGAAGAGCAAGAAGCAGAAAAAGAAGAAGATAAAGAAGACAGAGAGCAAGAAGAAGAGAAAGAGAACGAAGAGATAGAGAAAGAGAAGGACACGGAACAAGAAAAAGAGATAGAGAAAGATGAGACAAGGAAAGAGAAAGAAACAGAAGAAGAAGAAGAAAAAAAACAGAAGAAGAAGAAGAGAAAAAACAGAAATGTCTGTTATTGTTTATCAGAGAAATCGGATTAAAGAAAAACTAATGGCTATTGTTGGTGCTGAAACTTCAGAAAAAGGAGAAGGAAGCCAGATTGAAGCTGATGGGAACCAAGCACAAGAAGAAGAAGAAACTGGAGAGCAGAAGAAGAACCAGAGGAGTGCCACTCCAAGGAAGAGGAGGAAAACAGAACCATCACAATACAAGAAATATCCGTATACTAGCAAGGGGAAAAACACGAACAAGGACAAGAAAAGGGCCAAGACTGGTAAAGCTGAAATGGAGGATGGGAAGAAAAGGGCCATGGATGCTAAAGATGAGGGAAGAAGGACCAGGCAAAAATCAAAGAAGTGACGTGGTTTTAGAACGACTTAGGTAGTAAAAGTCTAGGACTGGATGATATCTTGTTATGTTGAACTGTTGTTTATTGTAAACAGGTGTTTTAGGTACTTTTGTGTACCTGGGTTAATCTTTCTAATGTTGAACTCATATTCTATGATAATCTAATTTTGGTACTACTGGTGTTATTAGGTACTACTAACTAACATGTGTATTCAACATAAAACAAACACGTTTCTAAAAAAATAAGAAAATAAAAATAAAACATATTTACGAAAAAAACATATTTAACACGTGCGCCATCAAATGAATATAAAAATATTAAAATTTTATTAATAGTTATACTTAGTTTTCGAGTAGTACCGCGTTACACATAGTTATATTTTGATATTTTTCACGTATTATTAGTCATACCTACGTAAAATTATAATTTTTCTAGTAGTATTGATCCAGTTGATCCATTTAAATATATTTACTATAGCTTCATAAATTAAAATGTCTGAAAATACCATGTTTGTTTGTTTGACATAACAATTAGTGCTTCTACTCATACATTAACATATGTATAATGTATAGTTCTAGGTTCAAAATATGTTTTTGTAAAAGATCAGTATTTATAACAATATGTACCCAGTGGTACCTAAGTATCAAGTAGACACAAATGTCCCATGAAGTAAAAGATACAGAAATTAACTAATAAGTAAAGAAAACGTAGGAAGAAAGAACACAAAATAAGCAACACAGTCATACTTAGTTATACGTAGTTATACCAGACAGAGAAAACATACAACACAAGTCAGACAGTCATACGTAGTTATACCAGACAGAGAGAATTACCAAAATAAATCCCTCAGTTATACAGAGTAGTACCTAGTAATACCAGACAGAGAGAATTACCAAAATAAGACACCATTTGTACCTAGTTGGGATCGTGGACATTGGGATCGTTAACAAAATAGTCATAAAGACGTCCATGTCCTCTTCCTCTTCCTTGATATTTTCCAGCTGACGGGTACCGTGTTTGTTGAGTTCTTCCTTTTTTAGTTTCATGTGGCGGAGGCAAGCCGATCGAATGTCATTCTTCGTCAGGTATCATCCAAGTTGACATATGGGGTACAGGATATATCGTCCTGGTATATGCCAATACCCAATGCACCACCAAATAAAATTCGGAAGAAAACTCATAATGACAGACCTCCGTCTCTCCGCTTAATCGGATGATAGCTTGTATTGCATGCACGCATGGGTACCTGTCTATATCAAAATGCTTGCAACTGCAAGTTTTCTGTCTCAAATTAACCACATAATTCTTCCCATCCCGTCCAATCACATTGTACTCATGGGTGAAGCCGTTTAACTCTTGCGACACTAGCTTCTTTCCAATCGGTACTGTGGACTCTATTATGTTGTGCACGTAAGACACCAACTTCTGTGACTCGGGTACTTCACCGGAACTCCTCCTATGAATGTTGAACCATTCAGCCAATTTTGCCACGATTATATCAATCATGGGTAATAACGTGTACTTCCTTGCCTCTACGAAAACGCCATTGATCGATTCTGCACTATTGGTGGTTACTATGTTGTACCTTTCTCCTGTAAAATAACATCTTGCCCATTTTTTCTCATCAACACTTTTATCGAGATACACGGCTGCAGAAGGATACCTTATTCTGAACGCACTATAAAGTGTTAGGAACTCAACCTCTGTATAAGCTTCAGCGCATTCCATGAACTTCCCCGCAACAGTTTTTTTCTTCGTACCAGAAATGCTTCCTTTCACATTCTGAGACAAATGGTATATACAATACCCATGTTGAGACAACGGGAACACCTCACGTATTGACTTAATAAGGCCTAGATTTCTATCAGATATAAAAACCATTTTAGGATGATCTGGTACCACTGATTTCAACTTTTTGATAAACCACATCCAACTTGCTTCTTTCTCACCATCAGCTACACCAAAAGCAATTGGATAATGGTGATGATTAGGATCTTGAGTCGTTGCAACAATTAGAACTCCACCATATGCATGCTTAAGGTGGGTGGCATCAACAATGATGACTTTTCTCATGGCTTTGAATCCTTCAATACAAGCTCCCAACGCAAAGAACAAATACTTAAACCTGTGTTCCTTATCCCATTTCACATAAGTTTGTGTACCCTCATTCATCTTTCTTAGCATATACATATAAGACTCCAACAACACATAACTCTCCTCTGGACTTCCCCGCACAACATTAGCAGCTTCTTCTTTTCCTCTCCATGCAGTAGAGTATGATATGTCAACACTAGCTTTTGCTTTAACCATCTCCATCTGATTTTTCGGTTTTGGAGTCTTAAAATTACCGGGATACTCTTCCTGCAAAATAGATGCAACTATTTTTGCTGTCCCTTTCCTTCTACTTATCCTTGTACTTGCATCAGCTCGAGAGCATGTATGCATCTTCTGGTAAGTTCTAACCGACCAACGATCTGAATGCGGAAGCGGAACAACTCGTAAATACCACTTGCAACCTTTTTTTGCTTCCATACATTTTAGCACATATCTTTTGGGACACGTCTTATTTACTTCATACTCAAAACAATTTCGATGTGAAGCTATTTGAACTAAATCTTTCACTTCCTGCCTACTTCCAAATTCTTGACCCAAAGTGATATCTATACCATCTTCCCATGCATTAGAGACAAGCCCAACTCCTTCCACAACATCTGCTCGCTCATGATCTTCATGCATTCCAAAGTTATCCTCATTATCAAACTCTTCGTAATCTGTGATCAAAACAATGCCAAACAGTTATATCTAGTTATACCTAGTTATACGTAGTTATACCTAGTTATACCAGACAGAGAGAACACAAAAAATTAATCAAACAGTTATACCTAGTTATACCAAACATAGAGAACACACATTAATCAAATAGTTATCCCCAGTTATATTCAGTTATACCAGACAGAAAGCACACAAAATGAGTCAGACAGTTATACCAGGTATACCTTGTTGTACCAGCGCATGGTGTTCCGATGGTTCGTCTGTGTAAAGAGTTATCATACCATCCCCTGCAGCAACTTCACTTTCTCGAACCTCTCCTATCACTTGCACACATCTCTGAGTTTGATCCACATCTTTGATGAGCTCCACATGCAAAAGATTTCTACAACCATCTTGATTCACTTGCATGAGATAATTAAAAACGTCATCATCATTCAAGATATATGATGGTATTGTAACATTCAAAATCATCGGAAAGTAACTGAGTTTGAGATGCGTTGTAGCTTCATCTATCATCATCTTTCTGCCAATTCTATCAACCAACGCCGAATAAGTGACTTCTTCCACTCCGGTCCGCATCGCTAAAGTGTGAATTTCAACTCCTCCCGAGATCCATCTTGTGTAATCACCTTCCCTTGAATAACATCCTCCATAATCAAAACATATGATTATGCAATTCATTGTCTCCTGCAAAAGAATAACAGAATAACAAATATCATTAGTATATTATCAAGTATATAATTGTAGTGCTGTTTTACTAATACCAGTTACTCTCATTAATACCAGTTGTCCTAGTAATACCAGTTACTTTCACTAGTACCAGTTGTACCAGTAATACCGGTTACTCTCACTAGTACCAGTTGTACCAGTAATACCAGTTACTCTCATTAGTACCAGTTGTGTCAGCTATACCTCTGCAAAAAACCAGAGATCTTAATATCAACAAACCAGGGAGGGGATTTCAAACCTAATGTAACATTAAACACGAAATTTGCAAAAAAGAGAAATATCTAACCTTAATTTTGAAGATTCAACTGTGTAAAGAAGAAGAGAACAAGCTTTTACTCCTCGTTGGCTCTGGGTTTTTTTTTGACGAGATGAACAAACGAAGAACAAGGACGACGAGAGGAAGAAGATGAGGAAGAAGGACGACGTGAGGACGAAGAGCAGACGACGAAGAGAGGAAGAAGGACAATGTGAGGAAGAAGAAGCAGACGATGAAGAGAGGAAGAAGAAGCAGACGAAGAGAGGAAGAAGAAGCTTCAACAGAGAAGAGAGAAAACGAAGAAGAGGAGGCCACGTGGGGATAGGCTAGGGTATATTTTTTTGTTTTTTTTTAATTTTATTAGTTGTTGAGAATATTTAATAATTGGTTGTTGGGATTATTAAATTGGGTGTATAAATAATAATAAATTAAAGAGGGGTAGAGTGGAGAGAAAAAGAATAGGGGGTAGTTATATTTAAAGGGGTAGTTAGAATATTTTTGTTAGATTTAAGGTTTTTAAGATTATGATCCCCTAAATGCACATATGAAGAAATAAATGTCACGAGAGGAGTGACTTCTTAAACC
The DNA here is from genome assembly GCA_900406555.1 of Pseudoturritis turrita. Taxonomy (NCBI): domain Eukaryota; kingdom Viridiplantae; phylum Streptophyta; class Magnoliopsida; order Brassicales; family Brassicaceae; genus Pseudoturritis; species Pseudoturritis turrita. Next base: position 271,524 of record OVBL01001065.1, on the reverse strand, counting down.
GGTTTAGTAATTTTTTTATTGGCCTATTGGGGCATACCGGTTTGCGTCTTAACGTTGTGCAAAGAAATGTCGTATGATGCTGCTTTTAATCTACACACTAAACAGGTAACTAATGGATGGATTGTTCGTCAAAGTATTTGGGATCGGCAAAATTGGGTCATTATCAAGATGTAGCAAATGTCGTATGTAGCAAACTCTTACTAAGACACTATTTTCCACAATTCAAAATGTGTGGGCAATGGGATATACAAAAGTATTTTTTGAAGGCGATTGTCAATTGCTAGTCAATATGATACAAGGCGTTTCTAACGACATCTCCATTACAAATCTATGCAAATATATTTTCTTAATTTTGGGTTCGGAGATTACAAGGGATACATTTTACTCAAGTGTAATTCTGTTTGTAAACCTCTATATTTCTCCAACTGTGTTTATCCACCACCGTGGTTAACATTTTCTTTGTATCGTGACTTTGTTTTATCCCGATAAATACCAATTATTTTGCCGGAAAAAAAAACTGGATTGTTTTTTTTTTCATTTGTTATTTAGATGTAAGTGTAACCATCATGCGCAAATTATTACATAAGCAAAATATGTATCGTATATTAAAAACAAAAGAACTGAAATTACACAATACAAAACGTGTATAATTAAAAGCTAAAATTATAACTCAAAACCAAAAACTAAAGTTTACAATTAATTTTTGTTGTTGTTATTATCACATACTAAGATTTGAACCCGTGCGAAATCGCAAGGAACAGTTTGAATAGCTTATTATATTGGTTAGATCATTTGATAGTTTTTTAAATCGTAAGAAAATCATGTTTTATATTGAATTATAGTTATAGCCATTTAGATATCCGTTGGACATGAATGTGATATAAGAAATAGTTATAAAACAAAAGAGTTAAAGACATAAAAATACATGACTAAATTGTGATAAGAAGTTATATGTAAAACTTAGCAAAATGAATAGTTACGATAATCATCCTTTTGAAATTGTTAGTTAAAGACGTAACATATTTGTAATAAACGGGTTATATGTTACTTTAAAGAGGCGTAAGTCAGAAAACGCGATTTGGTATATCAAAACGAAGAGTTGCTATAAAGATAAAATACGTAATTTAAAAAACGCGACTCAATTGTCATGAGAGATTATATATAAAAATATTTTAAGCGAATAGCGATAAAAAAGACACATTTCTGATGTGGAAAGTTGCAATAAAGAGACAACAAAAAATCTTTTGTTCCTAAAACATCTTTTGTTTCTAACTTTTTAAACTATCTCATATGTTTTTTTAAGTAGCTAGCTTTTAGTTTCAGAAGTTGATTATGTAACCTTAAACTAAATCTTTTGGATATATAGGGGTTACCTTCAGACTTAAGCATGAATATATGTTTGATTAAGTATCAAACTAAGTTTAAAAAAAAGGAGAATGAAGATGTTAGTTCTTATGAGCTAGAAGTTGGTTCAATCAGACTATGTACCATGAAGGTGGAGGTGTGACAAATGTGTGGGAGTTGATGTGGCTAAGTGGTGCTGATTTAAATAGAGTCAAGAGGATTCAAATATTTGTTTCTCGAAGGTTAAAAAAGTCTGGACAAAAAAAACGAAAAGCCTCTCTCTCTAACCTAATCGCCGTAAACCAAGTCTCAACCTACTCTTAGATTTGGGCCGGTGGGGTTTCTCGGCTTTCTTTTGCAAAGGTAGTCTAGGCAGATGCGCGTGGCGTCGACGTTTCTGTCAATTAGTTCTCTGGTAGAAGCTTCGACATTGGTCTCCTCGGTGGCTTGCTTGAGTATTGAAGTGGTTTTGGGTCCTCAAGGACGGGTCTTCGGCACCGGTGATTCCAGATCTGCAATTTGCCTCTTCATGCTCGGTGGTTCGGAAAGGTGGCTCCCCTCCGTCGTTGTCCTTCGACTGGCTCCTTTCAACGGTGGTTTTTGGGCCGCGGCCAGGCCTGGTGTAAAGGCTTGAGGTGGGCTCCTCGTCTATCGACAGTGTGTGGCCTTAGTCTCTGTCGGTGGCGAACCCCTCTGCGCCGTGGTGTTCAGAGCTCCGACGGCGAGGCGTTTGCTCGGTTAAGTCTTCAGATTTAGCCTCCGGTGTGGCCCCATCAACATCCTTCGATGCATGTTTTTGTGTTTTCTGGCTTAGTTCGATGATTCATGGAGCAGATCATGACTTTGGTAAGGGAATGCTCTGTCTAATCTTTTCGGTGGTGACTCGATGTCGAATAGAGGCGGCGACACAGTTTTGGCAACAACTGTACTTCTGTGGAAGATGGTTCTTATAGTTTATCAAAATCGAGAATGGCGGTCAGAGGTGGCTTCTCTGACTGCCCGAAGAGGCTCTCGTGCCGCCAGTAGTGGAGTGGTTCGTTGAAGCGGTTCCGTTTTTGTATTTATCCTCGGAGAAACTGTAGGCGCTGCTAAAGATTCCGTAAAGACTAAACGAAGAAGGAGTACCTTTCACCAGAAGACTCCGATGAGAAAATCTATTGGCCGTAAACGCAATCGCAAAAGATCTCATCATCTTCTCGATTTTGTGTTCCTTCTTCAATCTCTGACTTGAAGCCCTAAATGAAGAGTATGTGTTCAATTCATCAACCATTGCGAGAGATCTTGTACCGGGTTTAAATTTGGTTCTACCAAGAGTAAAATCTCTGGTTTAATATTGGTTCGTAATTAAAAGGAAAGAGAGAGAGGTGGCTGAAACCGGTTTACTTATTCCTTTTTTTTTTGGCTTACCGATTGGAATATTTTGTTTCCACAGAAAACTAAATTTGGTTCTTCCTTTTTATAAACTCTGAAAAATCCAAATATTGATCAAGTTTAAACAATTAGAGTAATAGTATATGATTGTCTTACAAGCAAACGTCGTTACCATTTAAAGTAATAGTATAGTATATGATTAGGCTCTATTTTCCCTTCCTCCATCTTCTTGAGCAGTTTTAAAGCCAAATCAGTATCACCTCTCTTACATATACCATTCACCACTACACCATAAGTAACTAAATCTGATTGACAGCCTTTTTTAACCATACGATTGTCTTACAAGCAAACGTCGTTACCATTTTGGTTCTTCTATAGCCTCTAAGTGGTGACTATAAACATTTTCAAGAGTGGTTACCATTTCCTTTTTATTCTCATGAAAGACTCTCTTAACCACTGAATCTTATCTTATTATAAACCCAGTTCGGTTTTCAAGAACCAAACCACTCAATAGAATTACCAATAAAAACTTGTTAAAACCATTACCAATCGCACAATTTGGACATATATCCTGAAATATCAAAAAGAAGAGAATGGAAGCAAATTGGTTCAAGGCTTCTTGTCTGATCTTCTAAGAACGTCCCATAGAGCAAACAATCTCGAAACCAAAACCAGCAGAGTGGAGAAACGAAACGAGAGATCGAGCCAGAGATGTCTTTTAAGGGAACTGAGTTGGTCTACCACTCCTCTTCACTTGAGGATGATGAAACTGCCTAAAAACGCATGTCCACAAAGGTTTTGTCCAATCTTCCATTATACAGCATATTAGTGACCAAGCCAAAGGTTGAAGCATCTCCAGCAAACCAAATGTATCTCACAATGTCTTTGAAGGGAAGAGGGTTCCTCTACTACACCTCTTCTCTTGACGATAAACTGTTTCAAGAAAGCATGTCCAGAAAACTTTTGTCCAATCTCCCATCAGACAACATATTAAAGACCATGCTAATTGTTGAAGCATCTCCACAGAACCCGTAACTCCTATTTTCATTGATGAGTTCAGCTGATGCAGCTTTGTCACCATCTCTAAGGCATGCCCTTATCAGCGTATTATACGTACCGTTATCTAGAAGAGGCCCGTCTTCTTTCATTTTCCTGAACAAGGCATCTGCTTCCTCCTTTAAACCTTTCCTACCAAATCCGTAGATCATTGTATTGTAGGTTATAACATCAGGCTCCGCTCCTTTGATGTTGAGGCTACAAAATAATTTCCACGCATCTTCCACCTTCCTAGCCTTGCACATCCCTTCAATCATAATACTATATGTGAAAATACCAAGTTCCATTTCACTCTTTTGCAGATCTTGGAATAACACCAAAGCTTTCTCTAGCTTCCCGTTATTACAAAGTCCATCTAACAAAATGTTGTATGTCATAATATCACAAGGCACACCACCAGAAACCATCTCTTTGAAAACTTCTTGGGCGTTCTCACAATCTGCAGATTGAAAAAAGCCTTGGATAAGAGTGTTGTAAGTGATTGTATTGCCAACCAATCCTCTTCGAGACATCTCACGGAAGAGTTCCATGCCATCCTCTACCCTCTTAGACTTGCAAAATCCACTAATGAGAGTATTGTATGTCACTACATCTGGAAGACAGTCCTTGCTAACCATCAAATCAAACATACGTTTGGCCTCATCTAGGAAATCGTGCATACAGACCCCATTGATCAATTAATTGAACGTAACTACATTGGGGCTGATTTTCCTCTCAATCATATCACTAAGTAGTCGAGAGGCATCATTCCATCTTCCGTAGTTACAAAGGCAACTTATGAGGGAGCTGTAGGTAACAACATTTGGTCTAATTCCTTTGTTCTCCATTTCATTGAATAGGTCGAGTGCATCATCGACATTTGTGTATTTACAAAGACTATCAATAACTGTGTTGTAGATTACAACATCAGCCTTTACTTCCCCTACATCCATCTTCTTCGGCAGATTTAAAGCCAAATCAGTATCACCTCTCTTACATATTCCATTTATTACCACACCATAAGTAACTAAACTCGGTTGACAGCCTTTCTCAACCATTCTGTCAACCAAAGCCACTGCTTCTGAGATTTTGTTGTGGAGAAAAAGTCCATGGATTAGAGTTGTAAATGTGACGGTATTAGGTTCATATCCCATTTCAACCATTTGATCAACCAGAGATGCTGCATCCGAAATCCTATTCCCATGACAGAAACCATTGAGAAGCGAAGAAAGCGTGACAATGCTGGGCTCATAGCCGAGTTTCATCATCTTGCCAAGAATAGCTAACGCATGAGAGAGTTGAGAATGCCGGCAAAAACAGTTAATTAAAATACTGTAAGTATACAGATCATGTGAAATCCCCATCATTTGCATCTTCTCGCCCAGAGAGATGACAAGATCAAACTTGTTCATCTTGACAACAACACTCATTAGTTTACTAAACTCAATAATGGAAGGCAAAGGACGAGACTTGACCATTTCACTGAACAAACCAATAGCATCATCTAACTTAATATCGCGAAGCCCATTTCTCAGTATCTCTCTGCGACCACCACTGAGACCGGAGAAAGCTCGACCCCAGCAATGAAAACCGCAAAGACTAAACGAAGAAGGAGCATTTCCAGGATTACCTTTCTCTAGAAGAATATGGCGATGGACAAATCTCTTGCCCGTAAACGCAATCGACATCCTCATCCTCTGGGTTTTGCAGATTCGAGCTGCGAAGAAATCGAACAAGACTGAGAAACCCTAGAAATGGTCAGTCGATTCAATTTCGGTTCGGGTTTTCATGAACCTTCGACCCGGTTATGTCTCTTTCTTCTTTTATCCCAATTCTTCGTTTACTAAATACACTTGAGACTCTGATTTCAAATTCTTCAACCGGTTTATCAAATTTTTAGTCTGATTTTGGGGAAAACGACCTATTTCCCCCTCAGAACTTCCATATAACAACAGATGTACACAGAATTTAGAACCCGGTCTATTTCTCCACCAAAACAAAGTTCTAAATCTATTTATACCCGAATTGAAACTTCGAAATCTCAGAAGACACTAACCGTTGGTTTTATCGGTTTAAGACATAAATCGGATACTAAACCACATAAACTCGATACCAAACCAAATTAAAACCCGACCGGCTTCGACCCGACCCGTAAATGACCAGACCCATTTTCTTCATCTTCTTTACCCGATTTCATCTTAATTCCATTTCCTAAATCCATCCTACTCAATTTCATTCACAAAATTATATCAGTAAATCTGAGGCACAATTTGGTATTTTTTTCATCTTAACCTAATTTCATTTCCCAGCAAAAAATTATTTCGTCATTAACGAATCCATCCGGCTCAAAATCATAATCGTCACAACCCCAAATAATTAAAAAAACCTATGAACCCTAGAAACTGGTGAGTAGCACCGGCGAAGAACTTACAAGCGAAGATTATGATTACAAACATAAATCAAAGATAGGATTCGGACACAAACCGAGATCATCGGAGTTACCCATCACTGGTACGGCGGTTAAAGCTTTGGCAGAATCGAAGAATGACTCGATGGGGACTCGTTCATGGCGGCTAGCGAGTGGATTAGCCGAGTCGCAGGTGACGCAGAGCGAGGCGGCGTCGGCTTTGCAGGTTACGGCGGCGGGAGCTTGTTCGCAAACCCACACACGCTCGCAGACTTCTCATCCATCAGATCCGGTACATCGGAGAATCGTTTCCTCCTTTGTCTCTTTTGCTCATATGAGGAAACCGGGTTTGTTAGATCCAATACGAGCGATTGGTAAACAGTCGGGTTTTTTTTGTTTTGTTAGGTATTTATTTGGTTAAGTCGGTTTTGTTGGTATTTAATTGGTTAATATTAGATTGGTAAACAGTAAACCGAAACTAATCGGATTTATGTGGAAATTGAATTCGAACTTTGAATTCGGGGGGAAAATTGGAATTTAACTTTCATTCTGTGGGAAAACTGGAATTTAACTTCCAACTGGTGGAGAAATATATCGAGTTCTAAACTCTGTGTACATCTGTTGTTATATGGAAGTTCAGAGGGGGAAACATGTCGTTTTCCCCTGATTTTGTTATAAATTATTTTATTTTTTTGACCTTTATTGAATAATAGTCATATTCTGCAAAATTCCAATTACTACTAAAACGCAGCATTTTACACTAAAGACACAAAAGGACGTTAATCTACTATATCCCTTTCTTTGAAAACCAAATCTACAAACCAGTCTTTAATCTAATATACCCTCCATCCTTTAATGAAATGTGCAGTTCCAAAATACATTTAGCTCAAACATATTTTTATTCAATTTAATTGTATTTTCGGACAGAATTTAAAAGAAAAAAAAAACGAAAAATGGACCAATCAGATCCATCTTCTTCTTCTTGCCGTCGAGTTCGTCATCCGGTGCCATTGAAGCATTGAACATCCTCCATTGAAGCTGAAGCTGAACTGAGGTGCGTTGGACTATGTTTTAGCTTAAATCGAACTAGTTTGTTAGTCGATTAATCAATTTTCGTTGTTCTAAGAACAAAATGAGAAGGTAATTTAGGGGTTTCAATTGGATTTGGGAAATTATAGTAGATTAACGTCCTATGCACATTGGGTTGATATCCTTATTTTCTTGGTCGATTAGGACATTGCATAGGTAATTAATGAATCGTAGGGAATTAGTAGATCTTGGGCTCGAATTCAAATTTGCAGATAAAGGACAACTGGGTATTACTGATGGAAGGGGAATACTTGGAACAACTGGGTATTACTGAGAGAAGGGAAATACTTGGAACAACTGGTATAACTGATACAGGTGAATATGTGGTAATTTCTTTCCTTTTTTCAGGAGACAATGAGCACAAGCATATATTTTGATTATGGGGGATATTAAGTAAAGGACGGAGATGGGTATCGTTGGATTTCAAGAGAAGCTCACATGTACAGTATATTGTTTAAGAGATTATCTATGGAATAGATAACTTATTCGATGTTAGTGGATAATATATGCAAGAAGGTTGCGATAGATTCAGCTATGACAGAGCTGAAATTGAGTTTCATACCATTGGCATGCAACCTCCGAGACAATCATATATCTTCGATGATGATGATGTTTATGTTTATCTAACATCGATGGATAAAGATCTATGTAGAAGTATATTACGTGTGGAGGTTGGAAGAAATCAGTTGGGTGCGGGTATTGTTTCTGGAAGGGATCGAGAAAGTTTATTTGGTGTGAATTACTTGAAGGTGGTTTCAAAAGGTAGTGGAAATGGTATAGCTAATGCTGGTGCCCTTGCTCTTTACACAGTCGAGGAAACAGCAGGCGAGGAAGCATCCGGAGAACAGCATGAGCCAATGGAGGATGATGATAGTGTAGATTGTGCAAATGCAGCAAGTGATGATGAGGATAACGGTATGCAGCATGAATATTATGATCTTCCATGTGGTGAAGAAGGAAATCAGTTGGCTCAGGGATGGGAAGATGGTATGGATAACGATATGCATCATGAATATTATGAGCTTCCAGGTGGTGAAGAAGGAAATCAGTTGGCTCAGGGATGGGAAGATGGTATGGATTTGAAAGTAGACCAAGAATTCAAAAATAAGAAGGAAGTGAAAGATTTTGTTGAGAGAGGTGCACATGTAAAATGTTTTGGCTTATATACAGATAAGTCCGATACAACGAGATATGTGGTAAGATGTCGTCAAGCTAAACAAGGGTGTCATTGGTATTTATGAACTATGAAGGTTAGGAAATCACAGTATTTCTCTGTTAGAGTATACAACAACATGCACACATGCTCTCGTGCTAGTGCAAGTACAAGCAGCGATCATAGAAACAGAGCCACACAAGGATTATTTGCTGCTCTTTTGGAAGAAAACTATCCAGGTGCAGTAGCAACCCCAAGTCCTAAAGATCTCATGGATTTGGTTCAAAGAAAATTTGGTGTTCCACCGTCATATTCTACCGCATGGAGGGGGAAGAATGTAGCTATGAATGATGTGCGTGGTAATCCAGAAGAAGGTTACAAGCAGTTGTACTCGTATTTGTATATGTTGGAGGACGTTAATCCTGGTACAAAAATTGTTGTGGAATTAGATGAAGAAAAAAAGGTTCAGGTATCTATTCGTCTCACTTTGACCTTGCATTGAAGGGTTTGCATCCATGAGGAAAGTTCTCATTGTCGATGCTACTTTTCTGAAGACTGCATATGGTGGTGTACTGATTTTTGCCATGGCTCAGGATCCTAATTGTCATCATTATCCAGTTGCATTTGCTGTAGTCGATGGTGAAAAAGATGCCAGTTGGATGTGGTTTTTCAATACGCTGAAAACCATTATACCGGATAGTCCTGAACTGGTTTTTGTAACTGGCAGAAATGCAAGCCTCATCAAGTCTATAGCTGAGGTGTACCCGAGCTCTAGACATGGGTATTGTATCTTTCATCTGTCCCAGAATGTGAGAGGAAAAGTTTCTAACGTCAACAAAGACGTAGTTGCAGAGACATTCAGGGAGGTTCCTCTGATTTATACAGAGGCTGGGTTCCTAAGAAGGTATGCTGATTTTAGGAGAAGGTATCCTAAAGCAAGCGAGTATCTGGATAATAGCGTAGAGGTGGCAAAATGGGCTAAGTGCTATTTTCCCGGAGAAAGGTACAACATAGATACAACTAATTCTGTTGAATCTATGAACGGTGTCTTTTTAGATGCAAGGAAGTACAATTTGTTGCCTATGATAGATGCGATTGTGGCCAAATTTTCCGAATGGTTTAACAAACATAGGAAGGATAGTATTGCTGGAGAAAGCACCAATAAAGTAGTGCCTTTTGTGGAGAACGTATTGCACGAGAGATGTGAGCTTGCGACGTACTTGATGGTGAATGAGCTAAACATCTTCCAGCTCGAATATAGTGTCATTGGGTGGGATGGAAAGGCTTATTTGGTAGACTTGCTAAAGAAAAGTTGCAGTTGCAAGTGTTTTGATATTGACAGGTATCCTTGTGTCCATGCAATAGCCGCACTCTACGCACTCATGAGGCTAGAAGGGATAACAGTGGATATCCAGTTACATGAGTTGTGCTCACGTTATTATTTGATTGAGCATTGGGTTATGGCGTATTACAAGACCATTTATCTAGTTGCACATAGGTCTGAGTGGATGATTCCGGATGATATAAAACAACTGTGTGCATTACCTTCAAACTACAATACAAAAAGGGGAAGACGTAAAGTGAAAAGGTTTCCATCGACTGGAGAAAGTCGTCGACCACCGAAGAACAAGGCGGTTCCAGGCCGAGGTTTGGGTAGATTCTTCGAGAGCCAGAGTGGTGGTGAAAGATAACTACGTACAACTGGTTATTGTAATGGTACAACTGTGTACATCTGTTTGGACAATTACGTACAACTGGTTATTGTAATGGTACAACTGTGTACATCTGTAAGAAGTTTTTACAGTTTAGTTTGTTTAGTATTTTAATTGTCATAATGCAACTTAAAAATTGAATAATGTGTTTTCGCAACTTGGAAGAAGAAATAGTATTTTACTAGACGAATTGGTATTTTTAAATAATTTTACTACACAAATAAATCGAATAATAAGTAATATTTAATATAGAAAAAATACATAAATAAAATGTTAGTTCAATATGCAATTATTCTGTGTATTTATAATATATATAAAAAAATTAATCATCTATGTAATATCATATTTTGTTTTCCCATGAATCACCTTATACTTTTAAGATGAGTTTCATAATGTTATCTACCTTATGATGCGAAAACTCACCGAAAATGTGGTCTTAAACATATTATTGTATGGAGACATAGGAAATGTGTTTAAAATTCCAAAAATTACATGTACAACTGAAAATTTGTTTTTCAAAACAAGGTATAACTAAGTAAAAGCTAAAAAACCCAAAAGTACAACTTTTAACAAATGTGTACAACTCGTATACTCGGGACAACTATGTGTTAAATACATCCACATAACGGTGCACATGTCTTAAATACATCCAGATAACGGCGCACATGTCTTAAATACGTGGCATAATTTGATTGGAATTGACCCAATTTTCGATTTTGTTTGTTTTATTTTTCAAATTCAAAAACCAATATCCCTCAAAATTAAGAAATCAATTTTCCCCAAAATTTAAAAAAAAACACATTTTCCCCCAAATTCCAAATTCCAGGGTTTACGTTGCGAACCAGAGAAAGAGAGAGCTCGAGCTCGAAGCATGAGTCCGAGACGTAGAAACAGTAGTTACGATTACGGCTCCAACAACAGCGACTCATCCTCTTCGGGATCCGAAATCAACATTTCTTTTCAACCGGGCAACCAGTTGACAATGGCATTCCGACCTGGTGTTATTGTGGAGCAGCAACTGTGGTTAAGACTAAGATGCATGGTGCGCAAATTGGGAGAAGATACTACACTTGTACAACTGATATGGATGTAAGTAATACTCTACATTAATTCTATATATTTGTGTTCAATGTTTGACCCAAATTTGAACCTTTGATTGGAGATTAGGATAGAGATTGCCACGTTTGGAAACTGTGGGATGACGCAATCATGGAGGAGATTGCTGCTATCAAGAACAAAGTGAGTGACCTAGAAGATCGAGTTCTAGCATGGACTGGCTCTCATGATTGTCTTCCACCAAATATGATGTGAGACTTGGTTCAGAGTTGCGAGGAAGAAGGAGAAGCTTAAGGAGATGGTTGTCAAACTTGAAAGATCTGATAAGGAAGTCAATGACCTTAGGGATATGGTTGTCAAGCTTCAGACGAAGGTGTTTGGCGAGAAAGAGATGAAGCTTATGTTTGGAGTCCTTGTTGGTGTTCTTTTGGTCATCCTCTACTACTATTTTGTTTGTTGAACTACTAGATATAACTCGTATAAGTATTACCATATTTTTAATCTTAACTGCTATGTTATGTTATTGACTATTTAATAATTTCTATGCTATTTCATAATTTATATGCTATTTCATAAGTTCTATGTTATTGCCTATTTCATAATTGCTAGTAGTTCAAACAGATTGGTTCACAGTTGTACCTAATAATACCAGTAGTTCAAACAGATTGGTTCACAGTTGTACCTAATAATACCAGTAGTTCAAAACACCGATTAAACAAAGTTCAAACAGATTGGTTCACAGTTGTACCTAATAATACCAGTAGTTCAAACAGATTGGTTCACAATTGTACCTAATAATACCAGTAGTTCAAAACACCGATTAAACAAAGTTCAAACAGATTGGTTCACAGTGGTACCTAATAATACCAGTAGTTCAAACAGATTGGTTCACAGTTGTAATTAATAATACCAGTAGTTCAAAACACCGATTAAACAAAGTTCAAATATAAATAGATAGAGTTCAAGAGGATCAGTCCTTCTTCACTCCTTCTTCTTCCTCTTTCGTGGCTTCAAAGTCGTGAAAGGAGTCTTGCATATGTCTGATGACTTCTTCTTCCTCTTCTCACCACATTCAACTTCTTCCTCTGGCTCTTCTCCAACCGAATCACATGATTAAAATTCTTCAACAGCCTCCGACCCACCAGCTTCGTTCTCTTTTTCCACTCCAGTTTCCTTCTCCTTTTCCACTCCAAGCTCAGACCCACCAGCTTCCTTCTCATTTTCCACTCCAGGCTCAGACCCACTAGTTTACTTCTCTTTTTCCACTCCAGTTTCTTTCTCCTTTCCCTTCTCCACATCCACTCCAGTTTCCTTCTCCTTTTCATTCTCCTTCTCACTTTCTCCTCCATCATCACCACCATCCTTCTGTTTCTCCTTCTCCTGTCCACCACCACCAGAGGAATCACCATCATTCCAATACCTAGATCGAGGGCAAGAAGCAACAAAACCGAAATCAGTCCCATCATTCCATCCCTGAGACTTCACAACTGATTCCACAGCCTTGAGCTTTGTATCCTGCCCACCAATCATGTTCAACATTCTTTCAAAACCATCTTCCATACTTTTATTTAGCTTGAGCATTCTTTGTTATACATCTAACAAGCCTTTCTTTACACCTTCCAGTTCATCAGAAGCCACCACCTCCTGCGGAACATCTGCAGCCTTATTATCCACTTTTTTGGGCTATTGACATCAAGGTCGAACATCCTTTCAAACCAAATTGGCTTTCTGTCAATAAAAAGCAGATTCTTCCAACTTTGAACAATGTAGTCATCAACATCTCGATTGTTCTCCTCCTCATCAAAGATTTGACCCAATAGAGGTCGCTCATTATGATATGAGATCAAGATACTGTTTATCTGATGTGGATATAAAGAAATACAATTAGTGGAAGATTATACAATCCAATCATAAGCTCACCAATAACTAATTTGCATAAACATGAGTAATAGTATTACTAACCTTAGTTGTCCCAAGTGCTCGATAAATTTCAGAAAGCAGAAAACCGGTCATAGAACTACTTTTGAATTTGGACTTGCACATCTTTGGACAACCAGAGGCTGCCTCTGGAAGATCAACTCGGAAATTGGTCTTCAAATCCAGAATTACCTCAAACATAAACACGTTAACAAATTCAAACTAAGATCTACGAAATAAATAATGCATCTTGGATTTACCTGCAAAGGAATATTGAAACTTGGAAAACACATCTTTCTCGACGACGCTTCCGAATTTAGTAAACAAATTAGTCATTTGTGCCAGATTTTCATCAAATGACAATCGTCCCCACGGAAACGTCCGACACAACTCAAGATCATTAGCCGCTCTGAGAAAGAACGGCTCTACAGAGGGTGCTCCATTTCCTCTCTTTGTCTTTCCAATTATCACACTGGATAAGGAGTACAAGACAGCCATATTCAACCTATCTCTGCAAGGTTTCATCGACAAGAACTTTTTCTCGATAGCTTCATAGTTTATTGTTGTCCCAGGCTTGAAATGCCTCCCAACGAACTCTAAACCACCCATTCTTTCCCAGCCCAGTGGATAGTTATGACAGTATAAACCAGAAATGATTTCGTGTTCTCTGATAGAATATCGGATAGGAACACCGTTGACGATAAACCAAGCTTCATTTACCTTTGATGTACAAGCCGTATGAAGAAGGAGCATCCACATGCCCATTACCTTATGCTGGCTCTCCTTATGCATGTGGAAGAAATGCTTGAACTGCGGATGTTCTTCAAACCATGTCTTCTCTTTTCTGTTAAGTAGACCATCGATTGTGTTCACTGCCTCCTTAATGAAACACCTTGATGACATCTTTATTGTCTTCGTATACTCGCTTCGCTTGAAGTACATCTGCAGAGGTTCTAATGGTTCGGTTTCCTCATCCGAATCCTGCAATCATACAACAGCGGTACTAAGTATTACTATCTCATTCCAGAATTTTCAAATTTATATATCAACCTAGTTATACCAAGTATTACTATTTTCCCTAGTTATACCAAGTATTACTTTTCCATTTAGCATAGTTTCGATTTACATACCATTGATTCGTTATCATTGTCCTTCTCGAAACCATTCCCTTCTACATCCTCTGAACCAGTTTGCTCTTTTTCTGCATCTGATCCATTTTTCTCTTCTTCTTCGTCTGACACCCTTTCTTCTTCATTTGCCTCTTCTTCTGGTGAGCCATTTTGCTCTTCTTCTTCTTTGTCCGAAACCATTTTTTCTTCATTTGCCACTTCTTCCGATGAACTGTATGCGTACCTTCCATGACCTCTTCTTCTTTGTCCTAAACCATTTGTTCGCACCATTTCTATGGCAAAATCGCTACATCATATAGATTTAATCCCATTAGTACATTACAAAACCTACTCCAAATTGAAAAGAAAAACCGGATTTGAACATATCTTACTCTGAATTCGCAGATTTGGTTGTACCTAGTTGTCCGATTATACGAGGGAAGTTAAGAGGATTTGATTTTGAGGTAACTGAAGGATAATCAGACCCCAATTGGATATTAGAAGGGTCGTGGGCAGTTTAATCCGATTTACTCGGAATGGGTAGGGTCTCGGGTGGATATAAGTGGTTGGGTCAGTAATTACTTTGATTTTTTATGTCTATTCCGTAATTTCCATGGATTTTGAATTAAAAGAAAATCAATAATAATTTTTTTTTATAACGATGGTATCTGAAATTGGCCGCAATGTTTGAGGGGCATTTGAGAAATTGATCCGACACAAAAAGGCTATCTAAAGCCTAACTCTGGACACAACATGAAAGATGAAAAACAAGTGGAAGCTAATTGGTTTCAAGGCTTCTTTCTGAAACATTTAGGTCTTGTTCTGAGAAGAATGTAACCTCATTCATAAGCATTTATAATATCATAGGAAGATCTACCCAAATCTGACAGCTCTTTCTCCTTCTTCATTGGAGAGGGCTCCCCAAGTGACTGGCACAACATCTCGATTTAAGTTGAGCAAGAAAATTTCTTGCATTCCTTTCAACAGATTCTACCTGCGAGTGAAAAAAACACGAGTGAGCAATCTTTAGAGATTTCAAAATAGACGACGAAATGAGTAAATCATTAAGACTTGGCACCATCATTTTGTGTCATCTTTGCTCAGAGGTTCAGATTCATCTAATGTGCCAATAACTTCAACAACATCTATTTACCTCGGCAACAACCATGACTTCTCCATTTACTAGAAATCCAACATCTTTGGAATGTTGACAATCAGTAACTTCTAGAAAAGACAAGTAATCTACTTTATGTCATGTGGGAAAGGAGAGAAGATGCCAGCGAGAAAACCAAAACAAAAAAAAATCATCAAACCATGGAACGATATCACTTAAATCTAAATCGATGGAAGCACTTGAAAGCGAGGTGCTCTTTTTACCGTCCTGGGACCGGAATCTAGATCTGAACAAGCTTTTTTGGAATCTAAACTATTGGCATTTGATAAGCACACTAGCTGGGGATGTTGAGAACCTGAACCAGACACTTTCAAAATCTTTGTATTAGGAATCAAAAACCATATGATTGTAGTAAACGTTCAAATCCTTATTTCAGGATGACTAATTAATTGACCATCATACAACATATTAGTAGTGACCATGCGAAGCATCTCCAGCAAACCCGCAACTCCTCATTTTTTTGATGAGTTCCGCTGATGCGATTTTGTCAACATCTCTAAGGCATGCCCTAATCAGTGTATTATAGGTACCACTATTTGGGAGAGGACAGTCTTCTTTCATTTTCAAGAACAAGGCACCTGCTTCCTCCTTTAAACCTTTCCTACAAAAACCTGAGATCATTGTATTGTATGTTACAACATCAGGCTTCACTCTTTTGAGGTTGAGGCTACAAAATAATTTCCACGCATCTTCCACCTTCCCAGCCTTGCACAACCCTTCAATCATAATACTATATGTGAAAATATCAAGTTCCGCTTCACTCTTTTGCAGATCCTGAAATATGACCAATGCTTTCTCTAGCTTCCCGTTATTACAAAATCCATCTAACAAAATGTTGTATGTCATAATATCACAAGGCACACCACCAGAAACCATTTGACTAAAAAATTCTTGAGCCATATCACAATTGCCTTGAAAAAATCTTTGGACCAGAGTGTTGTAAGTGACTGTGTCACCAGCCAATCCTCTTTGAGACATCTCGCGGAAAAATTCCATACCATCCTCTACTCTCTTAGACTTGCAAAATCCATTTATAAGAGTACCGGGTTGAAATTTGGTTATACCAAAAGTAAAATTGTATCCGGTTCTGGTGTAATATTGGTTCGTAATTAAAAGTGGAGAGAATAGCTTTGGGAAAAAAAATCGGAACCAAAAGCCCGAACCAAAATGAGCGGTTCGAGTCGGTTTCGGTTCTTTTAAAATCACTGAATGGGGATTCTTAAGCAATATATTTCGGTTTTCGGTTCGGATCGGGTAACACCAGAGAACCGAATGGGTACCATATAAACCGAGGTTTAATATCAATATCCATTACACATCCGAAGTCTCTAACCTATACTTGCTGGTTCTACTCTCTCAATTCGGATCGGACAATACCCGAGAACCAAACAGATATCCGTATATACCCGAGGTCTAATATCAGTATCCATTTCACACCCTAAGTCTCTAATATTTCTGGTAATTTGAGTACATTTGGGTAGATTTAGGTAAAAAGTAACCAATTCGAATCATATCTGATAATTTGTTGGTTTTTGGCCGATTCTCCATTAAAATAACCGAACCGATCCGAACCGACATAGTACCAAACCAAATCTGAACCAAAATTCTAAATTACCTAAATGGGACCTAGACTTTTAAACCCGAGTACCCGAAATCGGAAAAAATCGACATGAATCCAATCCGAGTACCCAAATGTCCATGTCTAGAAGAGAACGAGTAGCTGAAACCGGTTTACTTATTCCGTTTTTTTTTTTCGCTTACCGATTGGAATATTTCTTATCATTTTGTTTCCACAGAAAACTAAATTTGGTTCTTCCTTTTTATAAACTCTAAAAAATCCAAATATTGATTAAGTTGAAACAATTAGAGTAATAGTATATGATTGTCTTACAAGCAAACGTCGTTACCATTTTGGTTCTTCTATAGCATCTGAGTGGTGACTATAAACATTTTCAAAAGTAAACATGAAAGACTCTCTTAACCACTGAATCTTATCTTATTATAAACCCAGTTCGGTTTTCAAGAACCAAACCGCTCAATAGAATTACCAATAAAAGCTTGTTAAAACCATTACCAATCGCACAATTTGGACATATATCCCGAAAAATCAAAAAGAAGAGAATGGTAGCAAATTGGTTCAAGGCTTCTTGTCTGATCTTCTAAGAACATCCCATAGAGCAAACAATCTCGAAACCAAAACCAGCAGAGTGGAGAAACGAAACGAGAGATCGAGCCAAAGATGTCTTTTAAGGGAAAGGAATTGTTCTACCACTCCTCTAGACTCTCGAGAGTTGTTTAAGAAAGCATTTCCAGAAAGTTTTTGTCTAATCTCCCATCATACAACATATCAGTGACCAAACTTATTGTTGAAACATCTCCAAAGGCAACACGAATTCGAATAGAGGCTTCTTTCATGTTTTGGACCTTTTCTACCATGAAGGAAATCACTTTGTAGCCTCTGTTTTAACCACATAGTCGAAGATCAGCTCCATCCTCATTTGTGAACAAAAAAAGTAATCAATATTGAAAACTTCTTCCAAGTACACAACTCCACTGAATATAATAGCACCAAACCACTTGTTCGACACAAATCTGTGCAAACATCAAAACCCAGAAAGTGTGAGTTTGCCAAGGCAAATCACATTTTGGCATGAGACAGAGGAAAAATTAAAAGAAAAACCCCAAATTGTTACATACTTTCTACTACAGTCAGCTCGAGATGATAAGTTAGCTGTTCCTAAAGGATGAAAAGGAAATTGTATAAACTCGCGGTCTTCTTTTACCTCAGCTATTGCCACAGACTCATTATTCAAACATACCACATACAGGGCCAGGCAAGCAACCAAGTTCCAATGGGTTTATCCAATCGAGCAAGCTAAGCATAAGCTCTAGCTTCTTTTGGCAAATACAGAGAATCTAGACTTCTATAGAAACAAATTCAGAAATTTTTGAATATGTAAAACAGAGCCGGGAATGAAAAACCAATCGGAGGCTAATTATTTTAACCGAATGGAACAATAATTCAAATTAAGAATTGAAAAATAAGCTAAAATCATAATCAAGCCAAACCAAATCTGAGAACACCTAACAATACAAACAACAGTACCAGCCCTGTTCATGAAGATCGCACACAACAGCAACCAAATATACACAAATCTAATCAACATATAAGGACTGCATACATTGAGAAGTAATTCACCTCACAGATGCTTTGAAGGAAAGAGAGTTGCTCTTGACGATAAACTGTTTCAAGAAAGCATGTCCAGAAAGCTTTTGTCCAATTTCCCATCAGACAACATATTAAAGACCATGCTTATTGTTGAAGCATCTCCACAGAACCCGTAACTCCTCATTTCATTGATGAGTTCAGCTGATGCGGCTTTGTCACCATCTCTAAGGCATGCCCTTATCAGCGTATTATACGTACCGTTATCTGGGAGAGGCCCGTCTTCTTTCATTCTTCTGAACAAGGCATTCGCTTCCTGCAGTAGACGTTTTCTACACAAGCCTGAGATTATTGTATTGTATGTTACAACATCAGGCTTCACTCCTTTGAGGTTGAGGCTACAAAATAATTTCCACGCACCTTCCACCTTCCCAGCCTTGCACATCCCTTCAATCATAATATTATATGTGAAAATATCAAGTTCCATTTCACTCTTTTGCAGATCCTGGAATACCACCAATGCTTTCTCTAGCTTCCCGTTTTTACAAAGACCATCTAACAAAATGTTGTATGTCATAATATTAGGAGGCACACCGCAAGAAACCATCTGTTTGAAAACTTCTTGGGCATTCTCACAATCTCCAGCTTGAAAAAACGCTTGGATAAGAGTGGTGTAAGTGACCGTGTTGCCAACCAATCCTCTCTGAGACATTTCACAGAAGAGTTCCATACCATCATTTACCTTCTTACACTTACAAAATCCATTTATAAGAGTATTATATGTCACTACGTTTGGGGAACAACCTTTGCTAACCATGAACTCAAACATATGCTTAGCCTCGTCTAGACGATCGTGCATACAAAACCCATTGATCAGTGAATTGTATGTGAAAATATTAGGATCTACAGACCTAATCATATCCTCGTACAATTTTTTAGCCTCCAAAATCTTCCCCTCTTTCGCAAACGCATCTATCAATGCACTGAAAGTGACTACATTGGGGTCGGTTTTCTTCTCAATCATATAACTTAGTAGTCGAGAGGCATCACTCCATCTTCCGTAATTACAAAGGCAGCTTATGAGGGAGGTGTAGGTAACAACATTTGGTCTAATTTCTTTGTTCTCCATTTCATTGAATAGGTCGAGTGCATCTTCGACATTTTTTTATTTACAAAGACTATCAATAACTGTGGTGTAGATCACAACATTTGGCTCTATCTTCCCATCCTCCATCTTCTTGAGCAGTTTTAAAGCCAAATCAGTATCACCTCTCTTACATATACCATTCACCACTGCACCATAAGTAACTAAACTCGGTTGACAGCCTTTCATGACCATTCGGTCAACTAAAGACACCGCTTCTGAGAACTTGTTGTTGAGAAAAAGTCCATGGATGAGAGTGTTGAATGTGATGGTATTAGGTTTGTATCCCAATTCCACCATTTGATCAACCAGAGATACTGCATCAGAGATCTTATTCCCGTGACAGAAACCATTGAGAAGCGAAGAAAGCGTGACAATGCTGGGCTCATAGCCGAGTTTCATCATTTGGCCAAGAACAGCTAAAGCATGAGAGAGTTGAGAGGAGCGGCAAAAACAGTTAATCAAAATACTGTAAGTATACAGATCATGTGAAATCCCCATCATTTGCATCTTCTCGCCCAGAGAAATGACAACACCAAACTTCTTCATCTTTGCGATAGCACTCAACAATTTACTGAAATCAACAATGGAAGGGAAAGGACAAGACTTGACCATTTCACTGAACAAGCAATAGCATCATCTAACTTAACATTATGTAGAAACCCATCTCTAATCTTCTCTCTGTAATCATCACTGAGACCAGAGAAAGCTCGTACCCAGCAAAGGGACAAGGAGGGAGAAGCAGTTCCAGGATTACCTTTCACCAGAAGACCCGAAGAGCAAATCTCTTGGCCGTAAACGCAACCGCAGAAGATCTCGTCTTCTTCTCAATTTGGTTTCAGGTGATTGTGGTTTGAGGTTTTGGGGTTTGAGGTTTCTTCTCAATCTCTCTGACTATCGCTCTGAGAAATTCAATAAACGCTAAATGCACATATGAAGAAATAAATGTCACGAGAGGAGTGACTTCTTAAACCGGTTTAGTAATTTTTTTATTGGCCTATTGGGGCATACCGGTTTGCGTCTTAACGTTGTGCAAAGAAATGTCGTATGATGCTGCTTTTAATCTACACACTAAACAGGTAACTAATGGATGGATTGTTCGTCATTATCAAGATGTAGCAAAGTATTTGGGATCGGCAAAATTGGGTCATTATCAAGATGTAGCAAATGTCGTATGTAGCAAACTCTTACTAAGACACTATTTTCCACAATTCAAAATGTGTGGGCAATGGGATATACAAAAGTATTTTTTGAAGGCGATTGTCAATTGCTAGTCAATATGATACAAGGCGTTTCTAACGACATCTCCATTACAAATCTATGCAAATATATTTTCTTAATTTTGGGTTCGGAGATTACAAGGGATACATTTTACTCATGTAATGCGAAAGTGTAATACTATTTGCACACATTTTAGCTAAGCGAGGACCTTGTAAACCTTTATATTTCTCCGACTGTGTTTATCCACCACCGTGGTTAACATTTTCTTTGTATCGTGACTTTGTTTTATCCCGATAAATACCAATTATTTTGCCGGAAAAAAAAACTGGATTGTTTTTTTTTTCATTTGTTATTTAGATGTAAGTGTAACCCATCATGCGCAAATATTAAATTTTATCTAAACATCCAAATAATTTATAACAATATATAATGTTGATATAATTTAATACAAAAAATTATTAGTGTGAAAAAATATATATCTACTTAGGAAGTGTATAGGTTTTTTTTTCCGGCAAACTTACTTAAGTTATATCAAATCGGGAATACAAAATCATTATATAGAATTTTCGAAATGTAAATTATTACATAAGCAAAATATGTATCGTATATTAAAAACAAAAGAGCTGAAATTACACAATACAAAACGTGTATAATTAAAAGCTAAAATTATAACTCAAAACCAAAAACTAAAGTTTACAATTAATTTTTGTTGTTGTTATTATCACATACTAAGATTTGAACCCGTGCGAAATCGCAAAGAAACAGTTTGAATAGCTTATTATATTGGTTAGATCATTTGATAGTTTTTTAAATCGTAAGGAAATCATGTTTTATATTGAATTATAGTTATAGCCATTTAGATATCCGTTGGACATGAATGCGATATAAGAAATAGTTATAAAACAAAAGAGTTAAAGACATAAAAATACATGACTAAATTGTGATAAGAAGTTATATGTAAAACTTAGCAAAATGAATAGTTACGATAATCATCCTTTTGAAATTGTTAGTTAAAGACATAACATATTTGTAATAAATTAAACGGTTATATGTTACTTTAAAGAGGGGTAAGTCAGAAGACGCGATTTGGTATATCAAAACGAAGAGTTACTATAAAGATAAAAATACGTAATTTAAAAAACGCGACTCAATTGTCATAAGAGATTATATATAAAAATATGCCAAACGAATAGTTACGATAAAAAGACACCCTTCTGACGCGGAAAGTTATAATAAAGAGACAACAAAAAAACTTTTGTTTCTAACTTTTTGAACTATCTCAGATGAGTTTTTTAGTAGCTAGCTTTTAGTTTCAGAAGTTGATTATGTAACCTTAACCTAAATCTTTTGGATATATAGGGGTTACCTTCAGACTTAAGCATGAATAGATGTTTGATTAAGTATCAAACTAAGTTAAAAAAAAATGGGAGAATGAAGATGTTAGTTCTTATGAGCTAGAAGTTGGTTCAACCAGACTATGTACCAGGAAGGTGGAGGTGTGACAAATGTGCGGGAGTTGATGTGGCTAAGTGGTGCTGATTTAAATAGAGTCAAGAGGATTCAAATATATGTTTTTCGAAGTTTAAAAAAGTCTGGAGAAAAAAAACGAGAAACCTCTCTCTCTAACCTAATCGCCGCAAACCAAGTCTCAACCTACTCTTAGATCTGGGCCGGCGGCCGGAGCCAAGGACCCCTTGTTTTCCTCTTTGTTGAATAAAGCTTTTTCCCTCTTGCTCGATGTTCAAGACGAAGACTCTTCCGGTGATTGGGTCTTTGAGATGGGCTTGTTGTTGCGGCTCCGGTGTGCCGAGGCGGTGGTCAGTTTTCTGGGCAAGGCGTGTGGCGTTTGGCGTCTATCTCAGATGAGATATCGCCTCTGGTTGGATTTCGTCCTGATTCACGGGTTAGGTGGCGGATCTCGCTGGATTCACCGTTTTTCTTTGTGCTTTTCGGCGAAGACGCCTTGGCTCCAGCAAAACTGTTGGCTATGTCTCGACAGTGTGGTTCCTGGGCAAGTAAGGACGAGGCCTCCCCACCGTTAAAGATAAGCTTCGGTCTTCGTCGGTTTTAGGTGTGTCGGAGTTGTGTTTGCAGCGCTTTTCCGTTTTGCTCTATCTCGGCAGTGGGGCTTCTTTGATAAAGAAGTTTCCTATGTATCTCGCCGGTGGGGTCTCTCGGCTTTCTTTTGAGGAGGTGGTCTAGACAGATGCGTGTGGCGTCGGCATTTCTATCAATTAGTTCTCTGGTAGAAGCTTCGACCTTGGTCTCTTCGGTGGCTTGCTTGAGTATTGAAGTGGTTTCGGGTAGATCTCTGCGACGTGTGTTCTGGGTCCTAAAGGACGGTGATAAACAAGAGCAATGAGCATAGAAGCAGAGAAGGAGTCGACGATAAACAAAAGCAAGGAACAGAGAAGAAGTCGATCTTGTAAAAGGGTTTTTCTCTTCTCTTTGATAATGTACAACAAGATATATATATTGAAATAAGGAGACATACTTTATTAAATTAAGGAGACATACTTACCTAAATTAAGGAGATAAAGAAAAGATACGATATGGAAAAACTCCAATATCTACTCCAATAAACCTACTCCAATACCCTCCCTCAAGTTGGAGCGTGAACATCGAGAATGCCCAGCTTGCGAAGGAAAATATGGAATTCTTTGCGTCCTAAGGCCTTTGTTAAAATATCTGCGAGCTGGTTTTGAGAAGATACATGTGTGGTTGAGATCTTACCAGAGAGAATGGCTTCGCGAATGAAATGGCAATCCACTTCTACATGCTTCGTTCGCTCGTGTTGGACTGGATTGTCAGCGAAAGCAACAGCAGATTTGCTATCAGTGTACACATGCATAGGCTGGTCATGCGTAACACCAAGATCACGTAGAACCTGTTTGACCCAAAACAGTTCTTTTGTTAAAAACATCATTGCTCGATACTCGGCCTCCGTCGAAGAGAGACTAACGGTAGGTTGTTTCCTTGTTTTCCATGAGATTGGTGTGTCGCCAAGCTGCACAATGTATCCAGTTAAAGATTTCCGGGTAAGAGGACAAGCCGCCCAATCAGAGTCACACCAACCATTGAGCTGCAAATCAGATGTTTTAGCAAGGAAAATTCCTTGACCCGGGTTAGATTTCAAGTAACGGACTACCCGTATTGCAGCATCCCAATGATCCTCTCTTGGTTGTTGCATAAATTGTGCCAATATATGAACACTATAAGATAACTCAGGCCTAGTGACAGCCAAATAAATAAGTCTTCCGATAAGACGACGGTACCTTCCAGCCTCTGAAAATAACGGAGACGTGGACAAAGACAGTTTGTGATTCTGTTCCATAGGAAAAAATGCAGGTTTTGCTCCAAGAAGTCATGTTTCAGTGAGTATGTCCAACACATATTTTCGTTGAGATAAGTAGAAACCTTGGTCGTTTCTAGCAACTTCAATCCCAAGAAAATATTTAAGAGTGCCGAGATCCTTCATATGGAAACAACACGAGAGATAGCGTTTGAAGCATTCAATTGCAGCGAGACAGCTTCCTGCGATTACCAAATCGTCTACGTAGACGAGAACATGAACAAAGATGTTGTTTTTGTTGTAGCTAAACAACGAGTAATCAGACAGAGACTGTTTAAATCCATATTGCTGTAAAGCAGTGGATAGTTTTCCAAACCAGCATCGCGGTGCCTGTTTCAATCCGTATAACGATTTATGAAGACGACATACCTTAGTCGGATCATCGGAAAGAAAGCCTTGTGGTAGTTTCATGTAAACCTCCTCAGTTAGATCACCGTGTAAAAATGCATTGTGTACATCTATTTGATGTACATGCTAGTCTCGAGCAGCTGCAACGCCGAAAACTAATCGAATTGTACTCATCTTTACAACCGGTGCAAAAGTCTCATCATAGTCTATTCCTTCTTCTTGCCGATTTCCTAAGGCAACTAGACGTGCCTTGTGTCGTTCTAGTGTCCCATCGGATTGATACTTTATGGTGAATACCCATTTGTTGCCAATTGCTCTTTTCCCAGATGGAAGATCTACGATTGTCCAAGTGTGATTCCGCTCAAGGGCACCGACCTCATTACCCATAGCATCTCTCCACACTTTATCTAGTATAGCTTGTGAGTAATTTTGCGGTATCTCACCCGCAGTGATCGCCGCCAAGAATGCTTTATGGGATTCAGAGAACCGATGACAATCGATATAGTTCTCTATAGGATAAGCAGACGTGGAGGAAGATGCAACATGAACAGTATTGGTGACAAAGTTTTTCAGAGTTACCGATTGAGTCTTCTTACGGTGTCCTCTTCCAAGCGTTTCAACAGATGGTGGTGGTGAAATCAAATTCGTCGGGGGTTCGTCCGATGGTGGTTCAATCGATGGTGGCAGAACATAGACATCATTGTTAGGACAATCGCTGTGTGGCGAAGAAGAGATCGGTGAAGTGTTGGAGCTAGATGGTCTAGCAGACTCTGGATCCAAATTTGATGGGCCTGGTTGTGGTGGAATTATGAGCCCATTAGTCTCTAATGGATCAAGCAAAATAGGTGTTGATGATTGTTGGATTTGAGGCCCAATAACATTCTCTTCTTCATCGAGGTTCACAGTGGCATAAGGAAACTTTGTTTCGTCGAAGATCACATCCCGTGAAACCAGAAACTTATGTGCCTCCAAATCGTATAATCTCCAACCCTTTTGCCCATGAGGATAGCCAACAAAAACGCATCTTCTCGTCCTTGACTCAAATTTATCACCGTTGTGGTGTTGGTTATGTGCATAGCACAACGAACCAAATACTCGCAGATGTGCATAGCTCGCCAATATTTTGTAAAGCAATTCATGAGGTGTTTTGCCGTTTAAAACTGCAGATGGTGTACGGTTGATTAGATAACCTGCTGTTAAAATACATTCACCCCAGAATTGAATCGGCAATCGAGACTGGAATCGCAAAGCTCGAGCAACATTTAAAATATGACGATGCTTTCTTTCAACCCTTCCATTTTGATGTGGAGTGCCCACACATGAAGTTTCATGATGAATTCCGGCTTGAAGAAAGTAATCCCTCATGCACAAAAACTCAGTTCCGTTGTTACTCTGTAAGGTCTTGACCTTTGTCTTGAATTGTCGCTCAACATGAGCCATGAAATGTCGCAAATGTTTCTGCGTTTCGCTCTTCTCAACCATCAAATATATCCACACACCACGAGAAAAATCATCCACAATTGTCAGAAAATAACGAGCTCCAGAATGAGATGGAGTTCGATAAGGTCCCCATACATCACAATGTATAAGGTGAAAAATTTCCAGACTTTTATTCTGACTCAAAGGAAATGATTCGCGAGTTTGTTTTGCTCGCATACATGTGTCACACACTGTTTCCGAGAAATCACTATGATTTGAAACATCAACATTTGGAAGCCAACTAACAACTCTTGCTGAAGCGTGTCCCAACCGCTTATGCCAGAGATCAAATGAGCTCTTCACTCTTGTGTTTAACGCCACAACAGACTCCATACTCTGAAAATAATAACTTCCAGCCTCTCTTTTACCAACTCCAATCACCATCCTCGTAATGCGGTCCTGAATCACAAGAAAGTGATCAGCAAGTTGTACAACACAACGATTTTCATCCATCATCTGTCCAACAGAGATCAAATCCGATTTTAACTCCTCAACATAAAAGACTGATTTCAAAACCAACTCTGATCCTAAGTGTACCGTTCCTTCCCGAACAGCCACTCGTTTATTTCCATCAGCCATTGTAATCAAAACCGGTGATATGGCCCTCAAATCAGTCAACAAATATAGCTTCCCAGTCATATGGTGCGATGCACCTGTGTCTAAGATCCAAGAAGAGAAGTTGGAGTACATACCCGTCAAGGTTTCAGATGCACTGGTTTTTACAGCTTCTGCTCCGACCGGTTTTCCAGCATTGAGAAGCTTGACTACATTACGCCATTGCTCATCGGTAAGACCGCTGACAGCATCACGATCTTGATCCGTGATCACACGATTTGCTTGTTCTTGAGACGTTGTCCCAATAACGACTGCATTTGCATAAGAGGAAGGCAGATTTCGGAATTGACTTCCATTGAAACCTGAACCAATTCTTCCTCTCCCTCTGCCCGAAGATCCTTGTGCATTGGATCTCCCGCGTGATCGATCACCCCACCATTCCGGGTAGCCAATAATAACGAAGCAGTTTTCAGGTGAGTGACCCCCACGATTACAGTGTTTGCAAATCCCAAACCTTTCTCGTTCCTCTGTTTTGAGTCGAGGTCTTGATTGGGCTGCAAATGCCGTGACTTCAGGTCTCTCTTCTTTTATCCGATGATTGTTAATCACATCCTCTTCCTGCCTCACGATGTTATACACTTCTTCCAATCCCGGAAGTGGCACACGAGACGTCAAGCTAGATCGTATCGTGTGGAAATTGGTCTCATCAAGTCCAAACAAAAATTGTTGTACCATGTCATCTTCCCTATCTTTCTCTTGTTGTGTGCCTAGATTGCACACGCATCTTCCACATTTGCACGTACGAAGCGGTCGATAATTGTTTATATTATCCCAAATCTTGTTGAGTTTTCCATAATATGCTTCCACTGTCATGCCTTGTTGTTTGCAACAAGCAAGATCTGTTTTCATCTTCTGATTTCTCGGTCCATTGGAGACAGAGAATCTCTTCCTGATATGTTCCCACAAATCTCTCGCCACATCACGGTGTGAGATATTTGTCAATAGTGTTGGGTCAATCGTCATCTTCATCCAAGAGACGAGCAGAGCATTGATCGTTAGCCAGTCTTCTAGATCTGGTGAGTCTTCTACTGGTTGCGGTATTGTTCCATCAAGAAATCCGTATTTTTTTCTTGAACGAAGCGCTGTTTTGAATCCACATGCCCATTCATCGTAGTTGTTTGCTTTCAAAATAGGATGAGAGATGATTGCTCCCGAGTTATCCGCTGCCGTCAAATCATACGGTGAAATTGTTCTCCGTACTTCTTTTGTTGTAGCAACCGTAGGTGGAGTCACGTTTGCCATCACTCGTATTTGGTTTGTTGTTTAGGTTTCCGTGGGGAAAAAAAAAAAAAAAAAAAAAAAAACTTAGCCTTGCTCTGATACCATGATAAACAAGAGCAATGAGCATAGAAGCAGAGAAGGAGTCGACGATAAACAAAAGCAAGGAACAGAGAAGAAGTCGATCTTGTAAAAGGGTTTTTCTCTTCTCTTTGATAATGTACAACAAGATATATATATTGAAATAAGGAGACATACTTTATTAAATTAAGGAGACATACTTACCTAAATTAAGGAGATAAAGAAAAGATACGATATGGAAAAACTCCAATACCTACTCCAATAAACCTACTCCAATAGACGGGTCTCCGGCACCGGCGATTCCAGATTTGCAATTTGCCTCTTCATGCTCGGTGGGTCGGAAAGGTGGCTCCCCTCCGCCGTTGTCCTTCGGCTGGCTCCTTTCAGCGGTGGTTTTTGGGCGGCGGCCAGGCTTGGTGTAAAGGCTCGAGGTGGACTCCTCGTCTATCGACAGTGTGTGGCCTTAGTCTCTAATGTTGGCGAAGCCCTCCGCGCCGTGGTGTTCAGAGCTCTGGCGGCGAGGCGTTTGCTCGGTTAAGTCTTCAGATTTGGCCTCCGGTGTGGCCCCATCAACATCCTTCGATGCGTGTTTTTGTGTTTTCTGGCTTAGTTCGATGATTCATGGAGCAGATCATGACTTGGGTAAGGGACTGCTCTGTCTAATCTTTTCGGTGGTGACTCGATGTCGAATAGAGGCCGCGGCACGGTTTTGGCAACAACTGTATTTATGTGGGAGATGGTTCTTGTAGTTTATCAAACTCGAGAATGACGGTTAAAGGCGGCTTCTCTCACTGCCCGAAGAAGCTCTCGTGCCGCCAGTAGTGGAGTGGTTTGTTGAAGCGGTTCCGTTTTTGTATTTGTCTTCGGAGAAGCTGTATGTCCTGCTATCTACGAAGTTTGAAAACTGGCCTCATGTAGAGTTGTTCGTGGCAACGACGATGGGGACTCGAGTTCCTAGGAGTTGTGAGTTCCTAGGACGCAAATGTCCGAGCTTCGTTGTTCGGAATCGATGTTTCTTCGTCGAGAATCTACTTGAATATGTTTAGGTGTGTGTTTATCTTGTCGATTTTTTTTGTCTGTTTATTTGTTCTTGTTGTAGCTTTGCCATTGCTTGTAGTTTCCGGTTTTCTAAGTTGTCTCTGTATCGCTGTAAAAATTATTAAATGGTATATATATATATATATATATATATATATATATATATATATATATATATATATATATTTAAGAAAATGACAAACTTGGAAAATATTTAAAAGATATATGCAATCAAAAGAAGATTTTAGGTCTAGGGTTTTAGACAGTTTGTATAAATAGAGTTAAAGGTTAAGAGCATTTCCAATCCATCTATATTTTTTACTCTAAAATAGAGTGAAAACTAAAAAATAGCATTCTTTTATTTTTTTCTCCGACCCACCTCTATTTCCAACTCTAAAATAAAGAGGAATGCTATTTTTTTTCTATATTTAGAGAAAGAAATAGAGAAATTATATTTTTTAAACTAAAATAGATGAAGAAATAGCATTCCTCTAAAATAGAGGTAACCATTGGAGGAAAAATAGAGAAATGTTATTTCTTACTCTATTTTAGAATGGAAAATAAAAACAACTATTGGAGATACTATTAAAAAATAGAATAAAAATAGCATTCCTCTATTTTTTTTTCAATGGTTGTCTCTATTTTAAAAGAATGCTATTATTTCCTCTATTTTAGAGTAAAACAAAACATTCATCTATTTTTTCCTCTAAATAAAGCAAAAAATAGCAATCTCTATTTTAGAGTTGGAAATAGAGGTGGGTTGGAGAAGATTTGACTCTAAACTCCATTTTAGAATAAAAATAGAAATAAAATAGAGGTGGGTTGGAGATGCTCTTGGTGAACGACTTAAAATATTTAGAATCGCAATCGAGAGATCATAAATCTTGAAGCTTTCCCATCCGCAAACTAAAAGGTGAGTGTGTATGCTCCATTTATTTAAGTGTGTGAGATCTTTAGGATGGAACATTGTTAGACTAGGAATTGGTTAGCGATAATTTGAAGTGTCTCTAAATTATATAACTTTGATTGTGTACATAGTTAAAAAAAATTCAACTGAATAGAGCATTTCTCTAAGTTTTCTACACATACACATGGACCCGATGATGAGTTCGTGATAAATACACGTGAACAAGAAATACTTTATTAAACCCTTAATAAGTCAAACAAAACAAACAATCTCGCGAGTTATTGAGGTAATAATAATAAACCGGGTAAATCCGGTTTAGGTTTTCAGATGAAGATGGTCGAAACCAAAGACAAGATCACGGTGGTTATTCCATAACCGGCGAGCTTGTTCCCAGCTCCGGCGCCAGCTCCTCTATTTCCGCCTACTGAAATTAGAAATCGATATGAAAAAAACTCGTCGATCAAACAAATAAATTATAAATTTAATTATTATTAAAAATTAATCTGACATGTTTCAGTTTTTAGTGATTTCGTCCGATTTATTCAAGTCAATACCGGAGGCAAGAGAAAGTACAAGAGAAAAAGCTGGCATTCACACTCAATTTTTGTTTTTTTTAGAAGAAGAACAAAAATAAAAAGATCGAAATCTGGGAAAATTAAAAGATCGTTGACTTGACTAAACAACATTTGATTTGATTAGTAAATTCCGACCAATCAATCCAACATTAATATTTGATTAATAAGATAAATCAATCGATTGAAATTTGATTTCAAAAATGGACAAATTAATAAAGTATTCGAGAAAACAATAAATGTAAGGAGTAGGTGAAAAGTTTGGTTTATACCTGGAGGAGATAAAGAAGCTTTTGGCGATGGAGATCCAGAACCTGAAAAAAAAAAAAAAAAATTTAAAAGTTGAACAAAAACATTATTTCTACTGAGAAATATCAAAATTTAACAATCTCACATTCATAATCTCAACCAGGGCTGGTCATATTACCCAAACCAAACTGAACCGATCCCAATAGAACCGAACCGAATTGGATAGACAAAATTATCTGAACAGTTCCTACTTTTAAAAATTTCGGGTATAGGTTCAGTTCGGATATTAACCGAAATATCTGTAATTCCTGAAATTATACCTAATTTTATCGAATTTCGAGTATTCACGGGATCCGAAATTAGATTTTTAACAAAATTAAACCAAATTTTATTGAACTAATCGAAACCAAATTATCGTAAAACCGAACTCAATTATCATTAAATCCAACCGATTTAGGGTATAATTGGGTTCCTATAAATTCCAAGCTACCGAACCGAACCGAATTTTGTTCTGTTCCAATCCCATATCTATTTTCACATATCCGAATTACCCGATATCCGACCCGAATATCCGAATGACCATGCCTAATCTCAATGAAGAAGATCTAAAAAAAATGTTAACAGTAGACAAAAATGAGAAACTTCCAGTAAAAGAAGAAGAAGATCTGCATTTGGTATCTTCATCTGAATCTTACTTTTCAAATCATGTTTCAAAATTGGAAAGAAATTTCCACATCTCGAGATCAGATCCGTACGAAATCATAAAAAAAAACCCAAAAAATTCGAAATCCCAAATTTCATAGAATCGGGGATTAAAATTTTACCGGAACAAGCAGAGAGATCAGTTTTGACACCGCATCGATCACTGAGATTGAGAGCTTGAGTAGTAGAGACGTTAAACTGAGCGAGTAAACCAGTTGTGTAGACGGTGCAGAGACAGCTAAGCTCTTTCTCCACAGCTTCTTTGATCGAGTCGCAACAAACCTTTGGCGGAGTCGTCGTCGTGTTTAGGGCACTGAAGCAGGGGACTAGCTTGCTCACGCACGTAGTAGTCTGCGATTCCACCGCCGGTAACGAAATCAAAGCTATCGCAGTTATCGCCGCCGCGAAAATCATCGTCGTCGCCGTTGAAAAACGCGTCATTCTTCTTTACGTCTCTCTCTTTGATAATGGAGGTTGAGCTTTTTTTTGTTTTGGTTGCTTGTGGCTTTTGGTTTTGGTTTTGTTTTTTTTGGTTATGAATATATATATAACTTGCTTAAGGAACCTTTTGGCATTAAACTTTTTTTTTTTTCCATATTATTAATTGTTACGTGTCTTTTTCTTTTTTCTTGAAAATGTTATCTTAGGTAATGTAATTAATTTTATCGAAAATGATGTTTATTAGTATCATTAATTTTTATCATTTGTTGTAAATTGTCTAGATTTTACCACGTGTCAACCAGATTTTATTACCACGTAATTCAACTAGGTTTTTTCCTAATTAATCCTTGTCGTTTTTTGTTGTTGTTGTTGTTAAAGTCGTTTTTTTCTCTTGGAGTGACCTTTTAATTTTTATGTTGGCAAGGAAAAAAGAAAAATATTGACGGTACGAGTAAATCTATTCACGGGTCTTTGGAATTGTTAAAGCAAATGCATGATACAAATATTTTGTCGTAAAAAAAAGATATATATATATATATATTTTTTTATCACAACAAGATTTCCATAAATTTGTTACTCTCCGTCAAACAAAAAAATGTTAACAAAAAACAAGACCATCAAAGCCAACAAGAACAATGCTACAAAAGCAAAGCATAAGACATAGAAAAAATATATAGATGCGAGCCAAACGTTTAAACAACTAAAGCCGTGGAGGAATTCAACGCCATTGTTGCTAAAAGGTGAGACGATGCTTCGGGAATCAAAGAACACACTCAGTGATCTAATATCCGGGATTGAAACTGCAACTAGGACATCATTAACAATCGAGATATTGGCTACAATTGCAGAGGTACACTGCGTTGTTGAGCTTTTGAACAAGAAAGATTCTGTAAACTTCGGCACAATACTCCCTACAATGATTATGAGACCACGCAACAAAAATGGAAACATTATGAGGAAAACATGCTCCGTAACAGAGAATCATGGCAATAAATGCCCAAATCAACAAGATTCACTAGAAAAATAGCAATATCTAGATGATTATTTTTAACCAACCACAAGGAAGGCAAAAAAAAACTCTATTGTACCAATAATCAGAGAATATAACTTGCATACAGCAGTAAGGGGTCGCACAAAGGCGAAAGGCGTGGCAACAAGAAAGACTAGACACACGCTAGTAAAGACCTCAATACGAGGTAAGATAGAATCACACCGACTGTGATAAGAGAAATTCACAAACGACAACATAAACAACAACCAAGGAGGATAAACAATCTCTAGTTCGGTCCCTGCAACTATAGGAGAATTGTTTCAGCGATTAAACTTGGAGAATCCACAAGTGGGATCCGAATAGGTGGTTCACAAATCAATCTAGAAGGACTGCCTAAACTTTCTCCTCTTTCTCATATCTAGAGTACTGAAGACCCATAGAAACATGAGATGAAGAAAGCAAGAAGCGGATATAGAACCTAGTCGAACGGTGCTTGAGGCTAGGCTTCATAGAGATACCGGAGCGGGACATAGGTTGCAAGAATTGCAAACCTCCGGAGCAGATATGTAGACAAATACTGCATTCAGCAATAGGGGATCGCATGGAAGCGAAGATTTGGAGCATCGACTCCGATTCACCGATGTCGAGAGCATCAAAGGCGAGGATCGGATGGAGGAGAAGAGCTTCTGGTTCCATTGGACGGCGAGGAAATGCGAGAAACAGCGAGAAAGAGAGAGCAGCGGCAGACGACGGTGAGGCAAAGACGAGGGGGCAGCGAAAACCAGTGTGTGAATGCGAGGAGGGACGAAAAATCGACAAGACCCACAGAAGAAACGGCATCGAGAGATGTAAAGAGACAATAAAAGACAAAGAAGAAGATGGATTCGCCGGAGCTTTTCTCATAGCCTGAGGCCGGAGAGAAACTCGACCCAACAAACAGACGAGAGGTGGTGGTGAAGGAGAGGCTGCGTCGTATCGGAGGCGAGGAGATCGGCGGAGAAGATTTGATCTGCGGGGCTTTGAAAAACGTGTCTGAAAGAAAGTTTAAAGATATAAATATTTTATAGTATAATTTTTAAAGTTTTATTCTAAACACACCTCCTTTTTAATTAGCTGCTACGTAGCCATTTTCTTTTTGACCACCTATTCAAAAATTTCCGAAATTTTTCTTAACATCAATCGTACTTCTTATTGATTAATTAAAAGATGCTTTTTACATCCACAATTAATCAAAACGATGCAGAAATGTTAATAAATAAATAAAATGTAACTGCAATCTTTTTTGGTCAAGAAATTTGGTATGGCATTCTTCCTTTTACTCTCATAGATTCATTCAAACTCAAAAATCATTTTTACAAAGTATTACTCTACTCAATTTCTATTTTAGTAATGAATTAATGACTTTATATAGCTTTTCACAAAACTCTTCCATCCAACAATTCCATTTTAGAGTTTACTTCCTCTTTGGCCTTCTGAGAATTGAACCATTAAAATAAAAATAAAAGAAACATGATTGACACAAAATTGATACTTTACTTGCTGAGTTATATTATTATGAGTATTTCTCAACAAGATTATTCAATTTTTATCACCTAATGTGGACCTAGTATTAATCTAATTAATCCTCATTTCAGATTCTAGAATTTTGAGAAAGCATATAAAATAATAGTAAACTAAAAAAACTTGATTAAAATATTCAAAGTACCTTCGTCATGATCTTATACATTGGCCAGCGTTCATCAGATATATTAAAATCAATAAGTAAAAATTTAATATTTGTTGTTGTAATATAGTTACTACATGAAAATGTTGTTGTAATAGTTACTTATTTAAACAAATATAATTTACTATGTTCAGAACGTAGTTACCTATTATACTTTGCATTAGTTACCTATTAATTTCTGAACATAGTTAACTATATCGATCTCCATCTTAATCCACGATTGGAGATTTTTGATCCATGACAACGAGATAAGACAAAGTGATTGAGAGTTGGTTTTGTGGATCACGAGAGAGAGACAAGATAAGACAAAGTGATTGAGAGTTGGTTTTGTGGATCACCAGAGAGAAAGAAACGATGGAAGAAGAAGAATAAACAATGGAATAAGAAGAAGAAGAAGAAACGATAGAAGAAGAAGAAGAAGAAACGATGGAAGAAGAAAAAGAAGATGCGATGAATTATGGTGAATTAGGATTTTCCTTTTTATGAGTCTTTGTTGTTTTTCATAGAAGATAAAAATGGAAAATCAAAACTTCATATTGTTAGTCACTACATTTTAATTTATTGTATGTTAAATAATGAATTAGATGTTCATTAAATAATATAGAGTATAATTTCTCTAATTATTATTGCTTTTTTTGTTTCTTCAGACTGTGGTGCTTGGATTGTTATTCAATATAAGTTTGGAAAATCTAACTCTCTATGAGATTTACTCTTGTTTTTATATATATAAATTTTGCTTTAACAGTTGAAAAAAAACAGAAATTTGCTTTTACCCACTCATATTAATCTTTACTTATTTGATATATTGATTGTTTCACTAGTTTGTTTGTTTCCTTGAGTCTCAAGTTTCTGTCCCAAGCGAGTAATTTCAGTCCAAAATCAGAATTTATATCTTAAAAATAATTAAAATAAATGGATAAAAACCAATTATTTGAACCGTGAAAAAAAAAAATTCCATGTTACTGAAAATTCTGAAAACAAAACTAATTTCAAAAAAAAAAAAATCACAATGTCATCTTTTCAATTTTCTTTGTAACGCAAGATCTAAATCAGAGCAGCAATAAACCAATCCCGGAACATCCAAATCTAAATATAAAACCAAACCATAATCCGGTCAAATCCGGTCCTAAGCACAAGAAGAAGATTTGGAAGGATCAAAGATCTGACCAACGAACAAAATGGTTCCGGTTTTGTCTTCTCTAATCAAGAACAGAAATGGATGATCCGCCACAAAATCTATCGGCCTCCTGACGAAGAGACTACCAACTGCAATTGCAACAGTGACAGCAGCAGCTTCTGCACCATCTTCGTCGATCTCGACACAAGCCTTATGGTACAATGAAACTTTGAGCTCGAAAGCCTCTGACGCCTCAAACCCGAATTCGATCTTAAACTTTGGGATTCTGAATTCACCAACTTTATCTTCCCAATACCATCTCGGAATGTGACTATCTACGAATCCAGGAGTAGATGCCATTCTCTTAACAAGATTATCCAATCCGTCCTTGGCGTCCGGGAGATAGAAATACATTGAGAATTGGCGATTGATATCACCGTTTTGTTGAAATGGGAGCTTAAGGACCTTGAAACCGTCGTAAGCCGCTATGAATTGCTTCGAATAGCTCTTGCACATGAATGGTACAGAGACTGAGGTGCCATTGAGAAGGTGAAACTCTTCGTCTCTAGTCAAAGACTTTGTGAATTTGTTTTCCCAGGCTCCTTTCAAGTACAATGCGTTTCCATAGATCCGTTCAGTTTCGCTTGTAACGGATCCAGGAGGAAGTATATCTTTGATGAGACCATTGGTGTGATGTAAAGCCCATGAATTCACCTCCTTGCGCACTTGTTCAGCCTGTACATGTTTCAAATATCAGAAATTGTATGGATTAGTTTTCAAATTTTGTCAACAGTTTGGTTCCTTTTAATTACAGAGTTGGATTTTCAAAGCAAACCATATATGTATCTTCGTTAGATCAACAAGTTTATAATATTTTCATTCATATTTTTTATCACTCAAGGTTAGGATTCTAAGCTCTCTGTTTTATAGTTTCACACAAAAGTCTATACCTAATCTAATAATCAAAGCAAATTCGAAATCGAAAAGATAATATATGTGCAGAAAACTAGAGAAATCGTTCAAGTTATAAACTAACCTTGAATCTGAAATCGACTTGAGAGAAAGCAGCCTTGAAGAAATTCTCAAAGAGATCCTTCAATGAGGGTTTAACAGATAGCGATTGCTCAATCCACACTCCATTAACCGCGGAGATCGCTTCCGTGGTTCTCGCGGAAAACAGCGTTGAGCTCATCGATTGAGGAAGACCTAAGGACGGAGAAGATGGATGATCTTAGTGTTTCGTCGCTAGCAGCGAGCATGGTGAGAACGACGTTGATTGATGGAGGAGAGAAGACGAAATTAGTGTTTCTTGCTACGGCAGAGATTACTTTCCCCGCAAGGAACATGGCGACGTCGTTTTGCTTCTTCATCGCTTCTCCAACATCAATCTTTGAGAGAGAGGGACTTGCGATTTCTGATGTGCTAAGCATGTTGAATTTTGTTGAATGATTAAGAACAAGAAAAGTGAAATTATTCTCAGAATATCAAAAGAAAAAAAGTTAAAATCCAATGCTCTGATTCAATCGATTATGTGTGTACCTCTCTTCTAGGGATACATTCATATTTTATAGCTTAAAATCCTAACAACTTTGTTAAAAGGAAATTGCCTTATTCTAAACTAAAAAGGAAAAACCTAAATAATTTCCAAATTAAAAAAACAATGTTTTTGACATATATATATATATACTAGGTTACCACATGTGCTATGTACGGAATTAAAATATTATTTTTTAATTGAGTTTACATATATATATATATATATATATATATATATATATATATAATGTTTTAGTATATTAAAATATGTTTGTAAAATTTTGTAATGTTTTTGTCAATATTGGTTTGGTATATTTGTAAAATATTTTTTTTACTAATCATATTATTTTTAAGTTATTAATAATTTCGTTATATCATGTTAATATATAATGTATATTTCTCAAATAAATGAAGTACCATTAATGTTAAATAAAAAATAAAAAAATGCTGAATGTAATGGTAAATTTCGGGTTCATAATCTATCAATGTCGGTTAAATAAAAATTATTTGGATAATAGTCGTATGTTTATATTAGAAATTGGTATATATATCGGTATAGATATAAACCGACGGTAAACAATTAGTAAATTAGTAAATATTTTTTTTTTTTTGGGAATGTAGATAAGTTTATTACGGGATTAGTGCTGTTTGGAAAAGTAATTGTTTGGCAATTAGGATAGTGCTAAGAGTTTAATTAATTAAATAAAAAATAAAAGAACTGAGAAAAATTGTGGTGTTGACACATCAACAATTTTGATCTCCAATGTTTTTTTTTTAATATATAGAGGATATATATATATAAATTAGTTTTCTCTTGCCACATCAGCATCCACATATCATTTATTTAACTGATTTTATTTACATGAGTAAATTATTAATAATTAAATTATATTTATATAACAAAAAGAAATTAATAGTATGTAGATCATATGCATTTATATTTTATAAACTATTGATATTTATCACATCATCTTTTACAATTAATTTTTTAATTTTTTAATTAAAATTAACTTTACATATTAACTATACTTTATTATTTGGTATTTTAGTATTCAATTTTAAACACAATTTGAGAAGTATCTCAAATTTTAAATCATAAAAATAAAATATTATAATATTATCTTTTATTTAAATAGTATTAGATTTAATATTGAGAAATTTCCTAGGATACCATCAAATTAAGTTTTAATTCCAAATCTAGCACCAAATTATCAATGTTCCACGAGTACCATTATTTTGGAGGTCAAAAGACATTTATGCCCTCATCAAATTAAAAACAGAAAAATATATTTTATTTGTGAAAATAAAAAGGGAAATTACTATAAAAAACTTCCAATTTTTCATTTTTTTTCAACTTAAACATCCAACATTTTTTTTCAAAACAAACCTTCAACTCAATTACTTTTCTGGAATAAATCTCTAAGTAACCAAAAATGTATGCGTTCGAAGGTTGATCAACGGTCATCGACAACTCCGTTAAACACCAATAATGCCCGTTATAGCTCTTGATTATTTTTTATAAAGTTTATGGTCTTGATTTGTTATCTTTTATTGCTCTGTTTGTATATTATAATAGAAAATATATTATAATCACAACATCCACAATTCGTACCTCAATTAAAAAGCGAATGTCGTTAATTTTCTTTTAACGGATGTTAAGAGTGTTTAATGGGGTTGTTGTTGACCGTTGGTCAATTTTCGATCGCGCACACTTATGGTCACTTAGAGATTTATTTCTGAAAAATGATTGAGTTGGAGGTTTGTTCTGGAAATGCAAAAAATTGGATGTTTAAGTTGGAAAAAAATGAAAAGTTGAAGGTTTTTTATGGTAATTTCCCAAATAAAAAACAAAGAAAAGAGCGACAAATCTGGGAATATCTAATCGGCGATCTCATATCAATTCTGACGGCGATCTCAGATCGAGTCTGTAATCGGCGGTGGTCTCTGTAATCGGCGGTGATTTCATCAAATCACGTTCTTCAGAAAATCATGACGACGACATCGAATCGGGATCGTGATTCAAATACCCTATCTGAATCTCTAATAGATTCGGTATGTATTCTTCTTCTTCTCTTTTTTGGATCGATTTGGGAAAAACAAAACCATATTCGAGTTTTGATATTGATTTGGGAAAAAAACTCGACCTAATACTTTTACCTTTGGTTCGTCTCTGAATTTCTCCAAACGACTACTGATATGATATTGTTTAGCTCATTTTTGCTCTGATGATGTTTTATTGCTTGATTTTTCGTGGGAATTATTAATTGTGGAAATAGCTACTTGTTAGTTCTTAGTTCACTTGATTTGTTTTTCATATTTCTCTGACAGTGAAACCTTGCACTTTTCTTTTACTTTCATTTATCTATATTTATTTACTTTTCTTTGTAGGAACTTCATCGATCAATTGGCAGTGAAAAATCAGTTTATGTAACACATAACGACGACACAAGTTCAATTGCTGAAAAAGGATCTCATCCATATCTTCTGCATCCAGTTGAAGATCCTCCTCCAGTCCCTATCGGATGTTCATATTCAACACAAGTTCAACTGCTAAAAAGAGAGATGTATGAAGAGTAATTCTTTTCCATAGTACAATTCTAAAAAAGATACAATTTGTTACTCTTTACAAATGGTTACATTTTTAATGGATACACTTTATTATTTTATTGATTGATTTATGGACTACGCCTAAGTGGCAAACGATTATGGAGTGAACTTGTATATTTGCTAATCCCATAAACTAATTCGATGAAGTGTAAGTATTTTAGGAAAATATCATGCAAATTTAGGAAAGCCTTTCGAATTATGAAGGCCTTCCTAAATATGTAGTAATCCTTCATAATTATTTAGAAAGGTTTATGAACTTAACAACAACAAAATTTGTGATGATATAAGCATTGCCACTTTTGATTATGATGAACTTGAATCTTTTGTGACAAGACCATCCTTCATAAATGATAAAACATCATACATACGTTCATAAACCTAAAATACTCAAAGTGACAAGATTATCATACATGCATTCATAAAATATCATACATACGTTCATCATAAAACCAAAATATTCAAATTGACAAAATTATAAAAAGATCATCCTACATAGGTTTTGCAGAGAAGCTAGAGGTAGCTAATTCTGCCAAGCAGTTGTATCTCCAAAATTTATCTCTTGACTCCAAACTTTATTTCTTGATTAATAATATTTAATACTTTTTGTATGCATCACAGGCTGGAGCAATTGCTTCCATTGCATCGTCTCCATTATCCCATTCAGACTTAGTTATTCGATAACCTTTGTCTATCAATTTAATCATCTCATCTAGCTCTGCATCTTCCACATCTTCTAATGATACTGAATCGTCCTCATCTTCATCAAGTGTCGGTAGGATGCATGTTACACTCAGTTGCAAAATAAAATAGAATAGAATCAAAAACAACAAAATTTGAAAAAACAAACTCTTTGTTTCTTGTCTTTTTAGGAAGATTTTCCCTGAATACGTAGGAATCATTCCTGAAAAATTATGAAGGCTTCCTAAATATTTATTTAGAAATGATTGTTACATATTTAGGAAGGCCTTCCTAAATTATCAAGAAACATGGGAATTATTAAGAAAAAAGAGATTCATTATAACATTTAAAAA
Organism: Pseudoturritis turrita; assembly: GCA_900406555.1. Classification (NCBI taxonomy): domain Eukaryota; kingdom Viridiplantae; phylum Streptophyta; class Magnoliopsida; order Brassicales; family Brassicaceae; genus Pseudoturritis; species Pseudoturritis turrita. Next base: position 230,619 of record OVBL01001065.1, on the reverse strand, counting down.
TATAATAAATCTAAATTTAACATATATATTACCAATGAACTCAATGTACATTTTAATTAGTTAAAAAATTAATTAGTACATATGTTTGATTCTATCAAAATTAAGTTATAATGATTTATTAACAATCATTTTGCAGGAACAATAATATTAGCTTTCTACATTTGATAACTTTGATATCGTTTAATATTTTTTCTGCAGCTGATATAGCTTTTTTAAAAAAAATATTTGCTAAGAAATAAGATAAATATATTTATGTTATGCAGCAATTTTTTTTGTTTTTGAAAATAATGGAATAAACCAAAAAGTCTGAAACCAAACCGAACCGAGTTGCATATGGTTTTATATGGTTTCACTTTTTATAAACCCGATAAATCGTAAACCGAAGAAAACCAAACCATATCAAACCGAACTACATACGGTTTTTATATGGTTTAAGTTCTTATAAAACCGTAAAACCGTAAAAACCAAGCCGAAACCAAACCGAAAACCGAAACGCCCACCCCTAATCTCGATAAATTAGGTCTGAGACCTTTAAAAGTGGATCAACCGTGTGCGATTTTTTTTAGCCGGTCTAGGGTCAAAGTCCGAGATCCATCTGTCTGACCAGACAAGTGTATCTAACCCGTCTCCAATGATAAGACGGGTTCCTTTCAAGACGAATTTCTTAGATGTCCAAATGCTTCGCCGTCCATAGGAGGGACGATAAATATTTTATTAAATTTTCATATCTCATTAATTATTTCATATCTCCATGAGAAATGTATAAAAGTATTATTTGTACACAAACCAAACCAAACCAAATCGGTGAATATTCATACAGGCCATAAAAGCCCGTCCAAGGTTTTGGGTCCAATTTAATTTTTATCACGAATTAAAAAAACTTTCCTCCTCATATTATCACGTGGACTAATAGTAACCGTCAGATCAAACAATCAGATCAAACCTCTCTAAGCACTCGTTGTAATTCAACGGTCACAAATAGTCCCGCCATTAAAACAGATAAGAGAAGTTAAAGAGATAACGTAAGCTTACTAGTAAAAGCAGAGCTCACAAAAAAAAAAAAAAAACCAATGGCTACACTCTCAATCGGAATCGCCGTCGGAACCACCGTCCGTACTATTCCGAAATTCAACACACGGAGGAGCAAAATCTCCTGCGAATGGGTAAACAAAATTTTCGAAACATAATCAAATTTGATTAATTATGAAATTGAATCTTGGGTTTTTGATTTTGGCTGAAATTTTTTTTGTTGTTGTTAAGGATCCGAAAGGTATCTTAGGTCCGGCACAAACTGGTCATATCGCTCGTCTTGAGTTTAAACGTCGTCTAGAGAGAGATTCAGAGGCAAGAGAGGCTTTTCAGAAACAACTTCGTGAAGAGAAAGAGCGTCGTCAAGCTCTTAGACAAGTAAAAAAAACATCCTTTTTTTTTGTTTGGGTTTCTGTAATTGTATCAAATCTGATTTTGGTTTTCTTGGGTTTTTGTTAGTCTAGAGTTGTACCAGATACTTCGGCGGAGCTGATTGAGTATTTTCTTGATACGGAAGCTCAGGAGATTGAGTACGAGATCGCTAGGCTTCGAGGAAGGTTAGTGAAATAAATTGTTGAATTTGAATGTTTTGCACGCCACTTGTTCGATGAATTGCCCCTTTGAAGAAGATGTTTTGGTTATTTTACTTTCTCAAATCAGTCCATTTTTTGTCAGAAATATAGAAACTTTGGTGTTATAATAGCATTTGGGGATTTTGAGGTATCACTAGAGTCTAATTTGTTGCTCGGTTTATTCTTAGTCTTGTGTTAATTAGTTCATGATTACTGTAATTTCCAGGTTAAACGACGAATTCTTTGCGCAGATACGACTTGAAATTGGGCAAATCCGATTTGCTGTTACAAAAACTGCGGTACAACTTTCTTAAAACAACATTTAAGCAATCACCGGAATCTAGACAGCTCAACACTAACCTTTTTCCGGGAAAAATCATGCAGGAAACTGAAGACAGATTGATTGAGCTTGAATCACTTCAAAAAGCCTTAGAAGAAGGAATAGGTTTGTGCGCCGTCTTTTTCATCTTAAATCAAGTCCTGATGACTGACCCATTGACTCAACAATTTTACGGGTTTTTGATTGCTTTCTATTGTTATGTTGATTTGCAGAGGCTTATGACAAAATGCAAAACGAGCTTATGACAGCTACCAATAGCTTAACAAAGATCTTAACCTCAACCGATATAAAAACGACAGTATGTGACCTTCAACCATAAACCGATAAACCACTTGAAAACTTCATGAGATGATCTTGAGCCATTATTTTGATTCTTTTTTATTACAGCTGTTGGATATGGTGGAGAAAAACGAAATCAACAGATCTTTGTTGACACTTCTCGATGAAAACATAGCAAATGCATACAGAGGAAACCAGGTTAGACCCGGTTAATTGTTTGAATCGACAAAACAAAAGGATTTTCGGGTTGAAACTGAGCCGAAAATCTCTCATTGAATTGGTTAAGGATCTTTACATTTACCGGTTTAAAGCTTTTTTCGTCGTATAAAGTTGAATGTCTTTTTGCAGAAAGAAGCAGGAGATTACATGGAGAAGGTACGTGCTTCGGTTCTAAAGTACTTGACGGTGTAGGAGGATCATATGAGCTAAACTTTGGAATGTTTGTTTTGTCCGGTAAAATGTATTTATATATTTTTTGGTTGAGTAAAATGTTTTTTTTTTTTATTTAAATGTTAAGATTTATACTATTTTCTGTTTTTTCACGTTTTACAACTTATTTCTACCCTCCCATTACAAAGGAAAGAAAACCCAAAAGAACCCAAGTGGAATTAAAACAAACGACAGATTATCCTATCTTATCCTATATTAATAGAAGAGACATTCACGAAAAAAATTTAGGTGTTGTTCAAAGAGCATTTTAGAGTACATATCATTTAATTTAACCAATCAGAATATTTTAATTAAAATTATATGTCACGGTGAAAATTTCTACATATTCTCATTTATAACATAAGCCCATTAATACTTGTTTTACAAATTTAAACTCAATTAAATGTAATATTATAGACTTACCATATCATCTATTTTTTATTTTTTTCTAATATATTAACAAATTTTTTATTATTATATTTATAACAATATTATCTATTGTGTATGTATGTATTTAGATTAGTATACTATACAAATATTTTTATTATGATGTAGTCTATTATACATATTTAATCACACTTGCAAATATTTATACAATTCATTATTGAAAAACATATATTGTTTTCGTTTGTTATGTCCCACAAATTCATATAAATCTAAAATTTATCTGATTTATCGTATGCTCTATAATTTACACAAATAATAAAGATCAGTTTTACACTTAAAATATATTGAAATAAATAACATTTGCATATATATTTGATCAATTTTACACATCCTCTATATATTAATTGAGAAGACATAAGTGGAAAAAATCATATGTGTCGATCAAAGAGGAATTTAAGGGACACATCAATTAAATTAACCGATCAAAACATTCAAATTAATTGTATATGGCATGGTAGAAATCTCTACATATTCTCATTAATTTTTTAACATAAACTCACAAACACATGTGTTACAAATTTAAACTCAATTAAAACGCAACATTTTAATATTTAAAAATGTTATATAACATAATGTTTTAACGAAGAATCATTTACTGATATCAATTTAAATTTACTTTATAAAAATTGTATTAATGTCCATTTGAATACCATATTTGAAATATGATTGATCATACAATTTTTTTTTAATATCGCTTAATTATATCCATGTTACTTTAATTAAAATTGAGATTTTGTTATAAATGCACAAATTTACAAATATAATAGTTTTACAATTTTTATATAAAACACGATAAATTTATCGATAGAAATATACATATATATATATGTATGTATCTAAATTTTTTGATAATTTCTATTATAAAAAGATACAAGAATTATTGTTATGTTTGTTATCAATCAAACTGTTGGAGCCTATAAAACTATCAATCATATGTACAAGTTGTCAATATTAGCGAAATCCAAATAATTCATACAAAATAAATTGAAACAAAAAAATGTTTAAATTTCGAAAAATCATCAGTTTTTGCATTTTTTATATTTCTTTGATTTTTTGCCAACCGCAAGTTGCTAGAGAAGACCGTCTCTGCTATCCTTCTAGTCTTTTATAGTTAATAAAAATGTTTAAATTTTGAAAATGTTAAATTTTCACTGGTTTTTTTACTATTCTATTGGGGATAAAATAATTCTTTTTGGATTAAGCGAATCGCATGATGCCATGTATCACAAGGCTCAAGCAGGTCCCTTAGCCCAACTGGCGGAGCTTGTCCTTGAACCAAGTCCTAGAGGTATTTGGACCTGAATCAACAATGGTCCAAATTATTTGATGGGTAGGGCCACCTGAGACGGATCCCCCCCCCCCCCCCCGGGTATCGCATCCCATTACCCGGGTGATCTGGGTCTGGAACTGAGTGGCCAGACCAACATGTACCCCTTATCAGCACCCAGAGATGGCACACGGAGCCCCAATTCCCGTATCAGGAACTCGGGATAAGTATGAAATATCTTTCTCAAGCGTTAAGTTCAAATTATTTTATATATTCTCGTTTAGATCTTCGGTCAAAGGGTAAAAAATTTCACCTTATACGTGTTAGGGTAAAAAGCAGGTGGTCTATACTCAGAGAACGATTAAAACATAAAAGAGCTGATTCCGAGGGAGCATTCCGGTGCCAGATCCACCGTATCAGACGCTGCCAATGGTACGAGAAGTCAGATGCAGCATCACAGAGCCATATCGTCTGCCAAGTGGCGTAAGAAGACAAGGAAAGTAGATGAAAATTCCTCGAGTGCATCGTACAGAGTTAAATCCGGGATTCCAGATCCGACCCTACTAAGGACGCGAAATCCGGTATCCAAACCCGGGTAGGTAAATGATATTTGGTGTTTTTACACCATTAGACTCATGTTTTTATTATATCTTATTCATGACTTTATAGCATTTGCAACAAATTATAATCATTTTAGTCTCATTTTAGTGATTAGATACATTTTAGAGTTAGGACATGTATTTGTACACTTTGGTCCTTGTTTTGGTTTGATTTAGGTACTTTTGGAATTCTTGAAGCTAAAAAGATGCATTGGAGGGCTAGGAAGTGGATTGGAGTTGGAAGAATTGATCAAAGAAGCAAAGAAAATGAAGAAATGCCAAAGACACATAATCAATCGGTCATGACCGAGTGGCCTAAATCGAGTGTACTCTCACTTGGCCAAAACCGAGTATACATGCACAGAGTGAAGCTGTCAAAATGTCACTGGAATTTGCTGTTTTTGAGTGTGTTTTACACTCTGTTTTGAAGCCAAGTGGAGCTACACCGAGTGAGTTTACACCTCAGCTGACTTTTCTGGAAAATGTTGACTTTTTTGGTTTGACCTAGATCCGACCCGGTTTGTTCTGGGTTGACCCGGAAACCTTTTTTTAGCCTATATAGATGTTTTTAGACACAAAGATACCTAAGTTTTGATTTGGTTTTTACCCCTTTGGTGCTAAACATATTTTTTCATGATTTGTGCTTGGATTCTTAATATCTTCTACATTTTGTGAAGTTTCTTTTTAATATTTTATCAATCTTTTTTTATGTTTATGTCTTTTATTATGTTTATCTTTATGTTTAGCATGATGATTAGTGAGTAGTTATTTAGTGGGTTTTTGGCTTAGTAGATTAGGGGTGTTTGATGGATGATTATTGATGTTTAGGGTTAGATTCTTATGACTTCTAAGGTTTAAAGTGTGTTTAAGGCTAGATTTGATATGATCAATCAAAATCTAGAACATGGACATTTCATGCCCGGAAGGTGTTTGATGAAATGTCTATGAGAACTTTAAATTTGCTTTTCATTCTTAACCAATGGAAATTGATGATTAAGGTGATTAGTTGGCTTTATGGACTTATGCTTAATGATTATTGATCATTTAATTGCTTGCAATTAGAAAATTAGCTTAATTAAATGGTTAGTAACTGGATTAGTGTCGTGGAAGTGAATTAGTCTATTTTTTTGTGATTCATGTCATGAAATTGAGTTTGATTGTTAGTCCTAGCATCATTAGTTAGTCATTAAACATCCCGAGTCAATTGCTTTGTCCAAAACCCATGATTTTCCTCATTTGATTAAGTTCTTCTTTGTTGACTTTACGGTTGGCTTTTGTTTGACTTTTGGTTGACTTTTGCATTTGAGTTTGTTTAAATTTATGTTTAGTTTGCTTTGACCTTTCGTAATACTTATTTAGTTATTTACCCTCGTTTATCTTCTTTTCGTATTCGTATTTCACTTGTTTCATTTAATTTTGTAATTAGGACTTTCAAAAACCAAAAACATCGAATTGCTTAGCTTAGTCTTTTGTTTGTATTCTTAGTGTGTTGTTCTAAGTTCCCTTGGTTTGACCCTATAATATGCTACAACAACTAGAGTATGATGTTGGCTAAGTCTAGGTATAAATACAATTTGACACACATCAGTAAAAGTCTATAAATACTACTCTATTACCTTCATAAAACGGATCTGAATCTTCTCCTCAAAAATCATACACATAGTCCCTTTCTCCCGAGACTAAGGCACATTTTCTTGTATTTTAGTCTCATTATGGTTATTTAGGACCATCTACTCGGGATCTCTTTCCGGATTTCTCTTCTTTTGCGGTCGATCCTTGATCGGAGTTTCCCTAAAACACTATGTTTCCTTCTTCTCCCCCACCTCAAATTTCTCTCCACCAAAACGTTCAGACGCTCCGCGGACCATTCCTTGTTCGGCTCGGAGTCACCCCCTTCCCTTCTTTCTCGTTTTCCGACCATCTTTTTCTTGCTCTCCATGACTCTCTGTGGTCTCTTCTCTTCTCTTTTTTTTACTCTTTTATGACTTTAACGTCGAAGAGCCGTCGGAAAATACCCTCAATCGTGTTTTTCACGACTTTTACGTATTTGTTGATTGTCCATGAACGAATTTCCCAATTATTATTTAAAAAGACTAAAAATCCCCGGAACATATTTCATCCGTACTAACAAGCTTTATGCACTGCCCCGCATCGTCTTTACTTAAGACCCCAAATCTCTCGAAATATCTACTTTTCGTAAGCTTTTGTATTTTTCATTCATGGCATGTATATATCTATTTTGAGACCATGTTCGGTGTAGCGATCAAATCTCTTCAATTCGTAATAAATGAAATTAAACAATCCACATAAAGTTATAAAAAAACAAAAAAAAGCAATGAATAAGTATGGGAAATTACAAAGGGAACAATAACTAATGAAAAAGAAATGACATTTATGAAAACTATTGGTTCCAACTTCCAAACATCGCCTATCATTATCATCTTTAGTTTTTATTTATTTTCCACTGTTACACATTTATCCTTATTATTATTATTATTTTTTTTTTTAATACTTATTTATTCCTGATCTTTTAAATACTTATTTCCTTATTTATTATCTTCACATGCATATGTTTTTTTGTATCTTTTGGGTTATACTAGAGCACACAGACTAGTATAATAAAGTAAAACTGACTTGAGATAAAAAAAAAAATACATCCACTTGTGCATACCGTACGGTCTTTGAGTAAAGGTTCTTGAGTAAATTTATATGAATTTTTCTTCATCGTAAATAGTATTATATCATTTATTTTCTAAAAACAAAAATCATACTACTAAATTCTGTAAAACAATCTAAATTTATCGATTTTATTTTTAGAAAAGAAATCAAGTATTTTTTAATATATTATGTATAAGATTTGATAGGTAACCTTGTACACAACATCATGTATCACCTCTTGTATAATTATTTAATAAAATGATTAAAATTTATGATATTGGAATACATAGTTCCTAAAAGCAAGAAACAGAAAAAATGTAAAAAGTAAAATAATGTTTCTCTCTACAAAATTGAAGAGAGACAATTTTATTATTTTTCTCCTTTTTATTGTTTTCCTCTTAATCCCACTTTTTTTTACCAGTCCTACTAATTATTTATTACCAAAGGTGTAATTTGAACTTTTCCTTTGATCACGGAATTGTCATTTCAAATGTGTTTGGTCTTTTTCTTATGGTGGCAGACAAAAAAAAAGAAGTAACTTTAGACGTTTTAAAAAATAAATTGTTGCAACTCCGTACTGCTCATTAAATTGGGTTTTGACCAAATAAAATTAAAAACCATTTTTTAGGTAAATATCTATTCAGCTGCCCTGTTTACCCGGATTCAACGCTCATCCGAATAACCAAAACAAAATACGCATGAGCCCATATTGTCCTTATTTCCATTATGATTTGGATAAGCATCTCACACAAACACAATTATGCGTTGTCAAAAAAAAGAGAGTTAAATACTAACACAAAAGTTGCAATTGCAATTTAGAAACAAACTTTAAACTATTGTACCAATCTCACTTATGGCATGTGGATATGTGTTAATCAATGACTCATCTTGAAACTATAATCTGCACATTAATACATGTCATAATACTTTAAATAGATCACAATGTAGAGCTAGATTGTGTCAGTGGGATTTAACCAAACTGAGTGAGGTATATTAGCAAAAGAGTCTCTACTTTGACCTAAAGTAAACCCTATATAAATAGCAACCCCCTTGTATACCTTCTCTTCATTTCACAACAAAAATATAGAAAGAAAAAAACATCATGGAGCCTAAAAATATAATCTTTCTAGTTCTACTCCTATCAACAACCAGTCTCCAATCTTCATCCGCGAACCCAAACCGGTCTGATCTAGACCGGTTCATCGAGTCATCATGCCGAACCACCCGATATCCATTGCTATGCGTGCATACTCTCTCAGCTTACGCCACCAAGATTCGCCACAACAACGACCAAGATCTTGCCCAAACCGCTCTCACCATCAGCTTAGCTCGAGCCAAATCCGTTGCTATCTTTGTTGCCAAGCTAACCAAAGAGTACGTTTTCTTAATACAATTAATTAATTATACAAATACATTTGATACATCAATTAACCAATAAAATACAAAAGGGATAATAAAAGAAAAATGTTAATAGTTTTAATCCACTAATTATATTCGTGATAGATTTCATGATAAAATCTAGACTAATTTCCGAAATATGTATGACGTTATTTTTCTTCAAGCGTTAAATTTTGTTTTTAACTCAACCTTTTATATATACATATAGATCGCCAAGATTCAAACGTAGAGAGTATTTAGCAATCAAAGACTGCATCGAAGTGTTAGGCAATAGCGTGGACCGGTTAGCCCAGTCGGTTAAAGAACTGGGTCGAGCTGGCCATGCCGTGGCTAGTGAGGACTTCATGTGGAAGATGAGTAATGTTCAAACATGGGTCAGTGCTGCTTTGACGGACGAGACCACATGTGTGGATGGATTCTCTGGTCGAGCCATGGAAGGCAAAGTGAAGAGGTTGATTCGGTTTAAAGTGGTTCACGTGGCTCAAGTCACTAGCAATGCTCTTGCTTTGGTTAATCAGTTTGCAGAGAAACGAAGTGTGAAGATTCCCTAAATGGAGTTTTTTGTTTTCTAATGACTAATTAATGTGAAAATTTTGGCTTGTATGTGAAATCTTGAATCTCAACTTCAAAGTTGTGTAAATGGTTATCTTTTTTTTTTTTGTCGGTCGGAAACAAAACTAAAGATTGTGTACAATCTTTGTTGTGTTCTGTATAATATTGTATTTTAAGATAATTATATATACAAATGTACTTCTTTTTTTGGGTTGGGGTAAATTTTAGATATACTTCATATTGGCATATTCTAACTTCAAAGTAAAGATATTATCGAAGCGTATTCAATGCAGTTTTGAGATTCACACTAAGCTCTATATATTTCAATTTTATTTTTCTACGTGTAAACATTGGAAAGGGTGTAGTTTAAAAATGAGTCCCCTCGTTTAATGTTGTTCTGACTTTTTTTTTGCCGACTCTAGCCCATAGTTTATACTAGTATAAAAATTATAAATACACTAAAACTTTAAATTATTTGTTATAGTTAATAACTTAATAAGAAGTTAAGAACGTTTCAAACAAGGATTTTTGATTTTTATTAACAGGATTTTGGTTACTAAATTATTATAAGTTCATCAAATATCTCTTCTATTTATATATCTTTTACATTTTTAAAACAACGTATTTTTCTATTTTAAATGTATATAAATATTTATGTATATTAATTAATATATTTTTAGATTTTTGTTCTTATGTAGTAACAAATTAACGGAAATAATAAAACATAAATAAGGGAGAAAGTTAGGAGACAAGATTTGTCCAGAGACAAAAGTCTTGATTTGTTTCTAGTGATTCAGGACCAAGTTAACGTGTTTTATACATAATAATTGGGAAAACAACCTATTTCCCCATTAAACAATACGAAAATCAAATAATTAGTTTGATTTTAACTATTTAATAAATTAAGCCAATGATACGCATCTTAACACTAACAGCTGTATAATTGACCACATGAACTGTAATATATGATGACACAGACTTAAAATACCCAACATTTTTTAATTCTAAAATGGGTCATTGAGTCGACAATATTATTAGATACACATATTAAAGATAAAAAAATTCCAAGTGTCTGTTTTATAGAAAACTATTCTTATAATTTTGTTCATAAACTGGAAAATGACAAACGTCATCCCAAAAGTACAAGACAAGAGTTTCTAGTTTCAACGACAACTACCGAACTTTGTGATATGAAAAATTAAATAAAGCAGAAACGAAATTTTATTCCCACAATTTACGATTTTGTTTTTGTTTTTTCTCGGCAAACTGATTCATTCATAAGATAATAGGTGACATAGTTCATTACATAAGAGTTCACGTCCAAGAGATAACATAATTTTTATAACCTAGTCTTGCAGACTTTGCTAGGCTATATATCATCTTCAATATTGGCTTCTCTAGTAATGAGTTTGAAGAAAATTTTATTGGAAGGCTCAGCTAGTTTTTTGATGTCACCAATGTAAGTTGAGAGGATGTGGTTCATCTTGATCTGATGCACCTGGGAAAATTGATGTTTCTTTAGGTGATCATAGAGGTTCTTGCGCAATCACCATAAAATGTCACTCCTTTATATCCCAACTTCTTGATCTGAAACACAATTTTTCTTAATGATATAGCCTCTACTTCCAAAGAGGTTGCTGCTGGATCTATGGATTTAGAGCCTTTGAGATGTAGCTTGCCGGTATTGTTGTATATGATCCATCATATCCAGTCTTTTGTTTATTTGATACCCATGATACATCTATAAAGTAACATAAGAATTAGCTGCGACTATAGCTTCTTGTGAAGATCACAGAATTGATTTATCACTATCTGAAAAAGTGGTCTCCTCTTTCATGATACGGTTTTGAAAGCGCAAAATATAAGATGAAAGAAAAACAATATTTGACCGCCATCAAAGACGATACATATTTTAATGTTTTTTTTTAAAGACATTACACATTTTCTTAGAAATTTTATTTTTTTGAATTTTTTTTCCTTGGCAACTCATTTGTATTAATCCTTTTTTTTTTCCTAAGATTAATACAAATGATTTGCCAAAAAAATAAAATACAAACAAAGAAAATTCCTGATAAAATCGATCTTGAAGTTGGTAAATATGAAATTAAGTGGTAGTGATCTAGTGGTAAAACAATTTACGGAAATGAGTAAACTCTTTTACTCTGAGTTCAATTCTCCGTAGAAACATTTTTACATCTATTTGGCTAGTCGAAATTGTACCACACTTTAAATCTATTAGAAAATTCGGTGAATGACATACTCGACAGCTACACTCATCTTAAAAAAATTAAGGGGGTGATTGGTTTTATGACTGTCACGACTTTATGGGGTTTGACAGTCTCATAGCATTTTTTTAGCCAATTAGACTGTTGCTTCTTCTTTCTCTTATTTTTTCTACAATCCACACAATGAGACTTTAGAAATAAGAATCTAAAATACTTTTGTTTATTTTTTTTTCCCAAGATAATTGAAATTCATATATAAATCTATGTACAATTTATTATAATGAAATTTTAATTGATTAATCATTAATTTTTTTTTTCTCTTTTTTTAAGATCCATTTTGTTAGTATATCAATAAAATTTTATTAATTTTTTTTCTTGTTCAAAACTTTCTTAATTTTTATTTCTATTTTACAAGGATGGATGTTTAATCTAAAAAAGTAAACATTCAATATAATCCCTATAATTACTACAATAAATAAAATAGTAAATATTTCTTTTTTTGGATTATATATTTTTTATTTAAATTTGTAATAAATTAATCTCAACTACAATAAATAAAATAGTTATTTGTTCTACTTTTTTCTCAATGTCATCGCCGAATACAAATTTTTTAAAATTTACATTTTAATAGATTATAATATTTAAAGTAACATCAACAGTTTTTACAGTTTTTATTACTAATCAAACTTTGTTAATATTTAAAAATAACATCCACAGTTTTTACAACTATTTTTTCTACGGCAAATAGTCTACGGCCACAGATTTTACCAATGGCTCCCAGGACCGTGCCTCAATGCAAAAATATGAAACATTGGCTTATGGCATCAAATTTTTTGGAAAAGCCAAAAGACATATTTTTATTAGATTTCATTTAGTTAAACTCAAGTAATAGACTTAAACAACTTTATGATAATTATAATAAACAAAATATGGGTCTACATGATAAGAACTATAGGTTTCTAATGGTTAATTAAGTAACTAAAAATATATAGAAACACTTATTAATTGTTAAAAAATTAGAGTAAAGTAAACATAGAATTAGTTTGTAACATAAAAGATTGAATGACTTGACTATCTTATTTTTGTTATATCATATGAAAATTTGAAAACTTTAGTTAAAAAACTTTGATTTTGAAAATTTGATTGACAATTTTTTTGAACAAAAGAAAAAAAAATTATGTTTTATAAGTAATATTTTGTTTGCTAGTTTTTAGTTATATATTTGTTTTATTTTTTCATATATGATGATATTTATTATTGTAGATAATTTTTCTTCATGAACCGAAACATTTTTTTTATAATGTTTATAGCATGCGACAATGTCATTGTCACGGTTCTGATGGCTCCTAAACCTTTCGATTATTAAAAATCTTTTTTTAGTAAATACGCATTTCCTCACCTTCATTTTATTTGGAACTCGCCAAAAGAAATTGTAGCCTTGTCTCAAGTTTGGGCTGGGCCTTAATGGGCTCTTTGTGCTGTGACTTTTGGAATGGAGTTTTTTTTTTCTGTCGGAAGTCTACATTTATTTTCCAAACGACGATTTTTTTTTGGAATCCTTCGGTAGTTTGAATAAAGGTTCATTAATATTTTTACACCATGATGTATGGAGTTCGAGTATAAGAGAATATGATTTATGCAAATTTAATGGAGATAAAAATTACAGGAAATTTTCAGCGTTTGATCAAGTTTCCATTTGTCGTGGTCCAACATGTTCGTTATGGTCTCGCATATCACGGTTAAGATTGTCCGTTGTAGAATCATCCATATAATTATTCTCATAATTTGTAATAGTTAATATTCTACCGTTAAAAAAACGACAATTTTCTTAATCAATTAGGAACTACCACATGCTATTAATTAGCAGACCGAGCTATGAATAATTTCAATACTTAACAAATTGATTTAACAATATACCATCGTGCTTTCATAATTTTATTTTTTTAACATTAACAACATTCATCAAATTTTGACCTTTTTATGTTCTTAAAATAGCTACGTTGTATTATAAATGTATTAAAAAAAACATAACTAGTAAAAGAAACGTCATAAATTTATCAAATATAATTTTCAGTATTTTATGATTTTTTTTTCCCGGCAATTATTGTATTATTCATTAGAAAGAAACCCAACAAAAGATACAGTCATCCACTAGAGAGAAAGTAGATACAGTCATCCACTAGAGAGAAAGTAAAAATCCATTAAAGAGTAGAGATGATCCACACATGACATGTTTGAATTTTTAATCAGAATGTTAGAGACTATATTTACACTCGTTCTCATACAGAGAACTATCTCAAACGCTCTTACCAAAAAAGCTACATAAGTTCTGAACATCAAGATACCAACGTGGTAAACCAGACTGATGTATCCTACGAAATCCCAATATTTCGATATAAAACTGATTGGGAATACGTCGAAGACATACCCATACGAAATTTCTATTATAGAGTCTAATACAATATTGCCAACTAAATCTAAGACTTTACAACTAACTATTTTACAATAATGAACACACAGACACACAACTTAATAATAGATATTTTACAAAGAGTAACACGTGTGTGGCCAGAGAGTGGGCCACGTGTTATTCTCCACACCAATCTGTGAAGCCATCAGTGATGATCCACCACCACCATACACCGGTTACAGGCTTCCGGAAAAGCTCCCATATGCAAGCAAAATCGTCGGCCGCCATGGCATGGAACTCCGATTGCTAATAAAGGTCTTCTCTCTAACTCCGATGAAGCAAAACCAAAACCATCATTCGATAGCTTTGCCGATTGTCCACCGGAAACAAAATAGCAAGTAAAGGTTGGGAAGATGATGTCCTCCTCCGCGACACCGTCGGTTCTACAAAGAAATCCATCAGTGAAAACGGTGGAGATCTCAACCGCAACATCGTTTACCTGCAAATACGAGAGAGAAGAGAAGAAAACGAAATATACTACTACTAAGCTCTGTGAAAATTTTCAGAAGAAGATTTATTTTTAGAGAGAGGTTGGAAAGAGAGAGAAAGTTAATGAATTATCGATAAACCACTTTTAAGTATTTTATGATTATTTTGCATAAATTTTATTTACCTAAAGTGACTGATGTTCCATAATTTACCACTTCGCTATTTTTCTATTCCACTGATAGCCGGTCTTCATCTTAATTATTACTTGTTTCATTATACAAATAATATAATTTTAGAATATTTTTGTTTAAAAAAATTATCGTTTTAAGATTTTAATGTAATTTTGATAAGAAAATATATATAGTTGGTCTTCAGTTAGACCGCGAAATCCAAAAATGAAAAATTACGAATCAAGAACAAGTTTTTAACAGAAAGAAAATTAAAGAAAACGATAAACGAGACCTTTAGAAAATGTTTTTTAAAAACAAAACCAATGAGGCGAAATATTATCTCTTTCCTTAACTCAATAAACCGTCCGTAATATGTGACGGTACTGTACGGGTTTTGAATCACAGGATACAACCAAGGTGAAACCGATTCGCAACACCCTAATCTAGGCTCGGTGAGGAATTCCCAAGAACCCACGAGTCCAAGGTCCACGCCTGGCCCGACGAGGCTAACAAACGCGCGTGTGGTCCTTTAATTTCTCCTCTCATGTGTGCACCATGTTTGTGCTTATGTTTTGAACTTAAACATAAGTCTCTCCTCTATATACCATTGGAAATTTTCTCCAACTTTCAATATGGGACAAATTACATGTGTCTTCATTAAACCAAAGTTTGATGGCCTCTTTAGCCTAATGGCTCATTCCAAATGCTCATTTCTCATTCAATATTCAATCCATTTTTGCTTAATACAAATGCCCACTAGAAGGCCCATTTGAATACTCAAAAATGTTCCAACAATTCCCCAAGTGAATAGAAATGACTCTAAATAGATGAAGACTCGACTGACTTTACTAACTAGACTAGACAGACTTTCGAGAGTATATGCGAAAACTAACTGTGTCTGAGTTGGTGGTATTTTTTCAGCTTTGAACCACTCATTGTTAATATATGTCGGGTTTACTTGACTAGGAGGTGAACATGATGTCTTGAACCACCCAAGCTTTATTGTAAACCGAGACAACATCTTTAACCCACCTTCGTTTTCTCGTAGAAATAAGTTATCTATTTTGTTCATTGTGGCCTTGAACATGCCTGGTTAATCATGAGTGAACTTGGAGAATATACCATTTCCTTCATTCTCCTATAAACGGCCTCATTTCACACTCACAAGGTGATTTGCCATTAATTTTTTTTAAGAAGTATCATATAATACTCCACTTATATCTCAAAGCTATGGACTCAAATCATTAAAAGCAAAACTTATCCTCTACACATACATAAAGCACTGTACATCATCCTAGGAACTGGGAGAAGACAATAGTCTCTCAGTGCTTTTAGCAGATTCAGCTTGATTTAGTTTTCCTTTTGAACCTACATCATGGGATCTCCAGTCATAGTGGGTGGGCTTTCCATCAAAACATCCTCTTAAGTTATAGGCTTTAAACCCATTCCTCTTGATGATTTTGCAACCTGATCTCGTGTCAAACCTTTAGTAAATGATCCGCTAGGTTGTCTGTTGACTTGATATAATCTACCGTGATTACACCATTTGAGATTAATTATCTAATGTTTTATGTCTTTGTCTGATATGACGAGACTTGCCATTATATAGGTTACTCTGTGCCCGAGCTATAAGTGATTGGCTATCACAGTGTACAAATAATACATGCACAGGTTTCTCCCACATTGAGATATCTTCCAAAAAATTTCGAAGCCATTCTGATTCCTCTGCAGCTTTATCTAAAGCTATAAATTCAGATTCCATGGTTGATATGGCCAACAGAGTTTGTTTGAAATATTTCCAAGACACTGCTGCATTGCCAAGTGTAAAGATGTATCCACTTGTAGATTTTGAGGTTTTGGAGTCTGCAATCCAGTTTGCGTCACTGTATTCTTCCAAAACTGTTGGTTCTTTACCATAGTGCAAACCATGATTTTTGGTATAACATAGGTAGTTTAGTACTCTAGTTATAGCTTTCCAATGTTTATGTCCTAGATTACTGGTGTAGTGACTAAGTACATTTACTGAGTGCGCTAAATCAGCTCTAGTACAATTTTTTAAGTACATCAGACTTCTGATTACTCGTGCATACTCCACCTGTGACACTGCTTCACCCTAATTTTTGGTCAAAAGAAGTCGAGGGTCTACCGGAGTTTTTGCAGTCCCATTTGAGTAGATCTTGAATCTATCAAGTATTTTTTCAGTATAATGATCTTGAGATAGGGTGATTCCTTTGGGTGTTCTTATAATTTTTATCCCTAGAATGACATCCGCTAATCCCATGTCTTTCATGTCAACTTTTTCTTTGAGCATGCTTTTAGTTTGATTGATTATGTCTTTATTGCTTTCAATAATGAGCATATCATCTACATATAAACATAGCAAAATATACACTTTTGGAGTAATTTTGACGTATATGCATTTATCACATTCATTTATCTTGAAACCATTTGACATCATTACGTTGTCATATTTTTCGTGACATTGTTTAGGAGCTTGCTTAAGTCCACACAATGATTTCACAAGTCTACACACTTTGTATACTGTGGGAGTGTAAATCCACACCAATTGAATTTGTCAAGATTTTTAGAGGGATCTAAAAGTTCTGAGTAAAAACCACCAAAGCACAAACAGAGATCCAAAGATGGTGTTTTATTAAGCTGTTTAGAAAGCTTTTCGTATGAGAACATACAGAGTTTTTGCTAGGTAAAATTGCGGATCCCTTTCTCAAAGGGGTACATGTATATTTATACAAGAATAAGTGTGATATAGAGATCAGGGTTGATCACCTGAATTGTCTCCTGGAGTTCAGGCGACGTGGTCTGAAAGAACATTTGAAGTATTATATTTCGAATAAAACCAAGAGAAAGATTATCCGTGGTTTCCCGAATAAAGATGAATTCTCAGAGGATCGTTCTTTTATGTCCGGATTTCTGAAGCTTGAGTAGATTCAAGCTGTCTATGTTTGGTCAAGATGAGCTGAGGAGCAATTGGTAGCTGATTCATAGCTACAGCTCGGCTTAATGTGCTACTTAGTACTTTTTCATATTCTGATCTTTGTTTTCTTTTTGTGCAGTTCGTCATCTTTAGCTTTCAATACCCTCCGACCTGTCTGCTGTCCATCAAGAACTCGCTCCTCGTAAGTGTAACTGGAAGAAAGACTTTCACCTTCGACGCATCGAAAGAGCCTGAGCCCTCTCGGACGGTTACTCTGTTGATCCTTCTTCCTCTTCGAACTCCTCAACGAACTCAATGAAAAGACCAACGTTTTGTGATAGAGAAGCCGCCAAAGCCACGGCAGAAGCTGAAGCTGTGGAGACATTAAAATGAATGGAGGCTCTTGAAAAGTCGAAACGAGTTGCTTCTTCTTAGACTCGGGACCCGAGCCCTGCCATAGCTGGCAATGTCCCCGAGCCGACTGCTAACCTGATCGAGCTGGTTTCTACTGCTTCCCGGCAGATCGTAGCAGGTCTTCCTTCGGAGAAAAGGCCCTTGGATTCTACCCTTGCCGTTCATCAAGATAACAAGAAAAGCAAGGGCAAGGGAAAATACAAAGAGATGGATAAGAATCGGATAAGAATGCGATGAGCCGCAAACATACTGCATCAGATAAAGGAAAAGGCAAGGCTGAAGATAATGTCACCAAGAAGCAGCGCCGATCTGTCCCCGAGGCTGTTCCTTCTTCCACCGAGCCGACTGTGTCTATGGCACCTGGGGCTCTCTATAATGATGTTGTGGCTGCAGCTGCTTTGTTTTCGAGGATTACTCATCCTAACGACCGCCTTCCTCCCCCAGAACTCTGAATATGAGCAAATCCTACGCGAACACGGCACTTCGTGGAGTTAAGGTAGTTCCCGAGCTCTTTTTTTTGTAGTTTGCTCCACAGTTCTATTTTAATCTTTCGATCGTATTTGTGTAGTTTGTGGCATATCTGAATAAGTTAGCGCTTGGTTATGAATCGGATGTCCGAAGGGATACACTCCGAGTTGAGGATGCTAGAAGACAAGCCGTTGAGCTCGAGTAGCGACTAAAAGAGGTGGAAGATAAACATCTCGCCGAGCGGGAACAAGCCACCAAGGTGATTAAAGGTTTGAGGTCGGAGAAGGAATCTTGAGAAGAAGCGTGAGGAGGCAGGGAAACGTAACATGGTACTTGAATCGGCTAAAGCTAAGAGTGAAGCAAAGATAGGCAAGCTGACAAGAGCGCTTGAGGCAGTAGACGAACTCCTCGAATCGAAAGTAACTCGAGTTGTGATAGATGCAAAGCGCGAGATGGTGGAGAAGTTCCAAGGCAAGATCTTCCGAGCCCATAAGATAGTTGAGAAGCTGGCTTGTCAGTCAAAAGAAGACATGCTCAATCTCGCTCAAATTGAAGGCAATGTTCAGCTTATCGAATTGCTTCAGCCGCCGACTCTTGACGTTGAGATGAAGCAACTCACCGAGAGGATGAGTAAGTTTGTAGGTGCTTACAAGAGATTCGACGGATCTCCGGTCGATCTGCTAGCGTGACTTCATGTATCCCCGGTTAAGTCTGACATTCTCGTTGAACTTAACACTGTTGAGCCAATGGAACTACTCGCAGCACAAGTTGGAGTTCGTGATATGTCTGGCTCGAACAGAGGTACCCTCGGCATATCGAACAGAGGTACCCCCGGCATATCTGATATTGGCTCGAAAGGGATTCCTGATTCGAAAACCCAATTAGGATCATCCGAAGAGGAAAACTCTTCAAAGCCGAAACCCGAAGTTGCTCCTAAAAGGGTCCCTGAGCCAACTTTAGAGGACATTCTCGATCCTGCTGGCGTGAAGATCCCTGAGCCATCTCCAACTCGAGTTTCCTAACCTTCTCCGTCCAAGCTTGCTGATTTATCGCATAAGAAACCCGAATCTCCTCTTGAGAAGACAACAGAGGTTCCAACTGAAAGGGTTGTTGAAGAGAGAGCTGATCAGATTATTGAGGTAGCTCTTGTAGTCGAGGAGACTGAGGAAAACACTTGAGCTCCTATTTTTTCTTTGTTAGCTGTATTTTGCTGTGTACTTGATCAGATGCCTAGATGGCTTTATCCGTTTGTTTTCTTTTTTGACTTTAGCCCCCCTTTCTTTTTAACTTAGCTTTTGTGCCTAGATGGCTTTATCTACTCTTGACTGGTTATTTCTGCCCTGTGGCTTTTGTTATTGTGGTGTTGTTTTTTTGTTTCCGAATCTCGTTGCCGAACGCTTTTTATCCGAGGTGGACTGATTTGTTTCATTGTATTTCGCTTTAATGTTAATACCAACGATTGGTTTGTTAGGTTTAAGATGAACATTCCGGTTTATAGATACGGTACCGTAAACGTATCTGCTCCAATTATGAACATAGGTATTTCGACCAACGATTTGTTTGTTGGGTTTAAGATGAATATTTTGGTTTACGGATAAGCTACCGTAAGTATATCTGCTCCGACAATGGACATAGAGTACTGTTGCGACCAACGATTTGTTTGTTGGGTTTTTGATGATCATTTTGGTTTACAGACCAGTTGCCATCAATAAATCCGCTCCAACAATGGACATAGAGTACTGTTGCGACCAACGATTCGTTTGTTGGGTTTTTGATGATCATTTTGGTTTACAGACGAGTTGCCATCAATAAATCCGCTCCAACAATGAACATGTAGTACTGTTATGACCAACGATTTGTTTGTTGGGTTTAAGATGAACTTTTTGAATTATGGATACGCTACCGTAAGCGTATCCGCTTCGACAATGGACATAGAAATTTATATAGCGTGCGCTTTTAATTCGCTAGGATGGAATAGTTAGATCCGTAAAGGATGTAGTAGTTCGTTGATGTGGCCAGCAGCAACGAGAGTGAGATAAGATGTCTGTTTAGTTAAGACTTTGAGTAATCCGTAAAGGATGTGAATGTGATGCCTATTTTTGTTAAGACTTTAGTAATCCGTAAAGGATGCGAATGTGATGCCTATTTTTGTTAAGGCTTTAGTAATCCGTAAAGGAGTGATATGATGATCCTAGCTTCGAAAAGCTTGCATTAAGTAGACATACCTATTATAAAGGTGGGAGTATACGAGTATACGTACCCACTCCCCCCTTTTTTAAAAAAGGAGGGGCAGCTGAACTCATCTGAAGATGAGCTACCTACGTACCCTTTGCAAGGGATCAAGCCGCCCCGTAGTTCATATAAAGTACCTTAAGGATAGTACTTCTTGAGATGCATTGTGTTCCACGATCCTGGTATTAGAACGTCAGACATGTTGGCGAGTTTGTATACTCCGGGTCGGACTAGTTTTGTGATTTTGTAAGGTCCTTCCCAGTTTGCTCTAAGTTTGTCGCGTTCCATTCTGCGGTATTCTGAAAAAAATTTCGTAGGACTAAGTTTTCTTCGTAAAACTGTCGATTTTGTACGTGAGAGTTGTAGTATTTTGCCGCTGTGTTCTTGTATTTCTGGATTCGGATCAAAGCTTGATCCCGCCTTTCATTGATCAAGTCCAACTCATCAAGCATCAATAAATGATTGAGCCCTTCTTGTTCTGGGAGAAGTCTTCGGCGGACTCCTGGAAAATGTATCTCTGGTGGAATGACACATTCTGTCCCATAGACGAGAGCGAACAGAGTTTTGTTGGTTGCTCATCCCAGTTTTGTCCTATGAAACCACAATACTCCTTCCAGTTCGTCGGCCCACCGTCCTTTCTTTTCGTCAAGATAATTTTTTAGACCATCGAGAATTGTCTTATTTACTGCTTCTACCTGGCCATTTCCTTGTGGATACCTTGGAGTGGACTTGCTTAGTCAGATCTGCCGCTTCTCGTAGAAAGCTTCGAACTTTGTGGAGATGAATTGTGAACCATTATCGTTAATGATTTCGTATGGGACTCCATGTCGGCATATGATATTTTTCCATACGAAATTTTTGACTTATGCGTCCTTGATACTGGCGTAAGAATCTACCTCCACCCACTTCAAAAAATAGTCCGTCAAGACCAGTAAGAATCGTTTCTGCTTCGAAGGATGTAAAGGTCCAACAATATCCATGGACCATCGCATGAACGGATAAGGTAGGGATATTGAGGAAAGCATCTCGGTTGGCTGATGAATCATTGGTGCATGACGCTGACACTTTTCACATATAGCGGAGAACTTCTCACAATCCTGTATCATAGTTAGCCAATAATAACCGTGTCGTTTGATTTTTATTGCCAAAGCTCATCCTCCTGAGTGGTTGCCACATGATCCGCTATGGACTTCCTCCATGATTGCTCTTGCCTCCTTTTCTTCAACGCAGGCGAGTAATGCCGAGAATCTCCATTTGAAAACATTCCCATCGAGCAAGATGTAACGAGCCGCTTGTGCCCAAAGCTTATGAGCCGTCCATTTGTCAGAGGGTAAGATACCATCGCAGATGTATCCTCGGATATCATCAAGCCACCCTTTGTTGCAGCCGTATTATATTTCCTGTGATGTTTCGTTTGTCTCGACTATTTCATTTTCGTGAAAGGGGTTGATGTCGGGAGATAGGGGAACGGAATCCTCGTCCATGGATGTCGCTTCGTTCTCAATTTTTTTGGGATTTTCGTCTTCGTTGACTGCATCTATTTCCGTTTGAGATTCAGATCTTTTATCTGCCTCGTATGTCTCGTCCTGGACCATTGAGTCATTGGTTATGGCTTCTTGTTCTTCAGCGTCATCCTCAGTGACTTCTGGTGCACAGACTTTCTCCCTTGCTACACTCACCATTTCTGAAAGAGTGATACTCGGGCGTTCGATAAATTCCACAGGGATAATTCGCTTCAAGTCTGGATCAGAAGTGGATGCGAGAGCGGCCAGTGCATCAGCCAAAGTGTTTTCTCCTTGTGAAATACGTGTGAGCGTGAATTCTTTAAACTGCGCAGTCAAGTCTTTGACGACCTTCAGATATGCTTCCATACGATCGTCTTTAGCTGCGTATTCCCCACTGAATTGGTTCGCAACTAACTGTGAATCGCAAAACGCGCGAATGCAGTCAATCTTGTGTTCGTGTGCGCGCTTCATTTCGGCAATGAGGGCTTTGTCATCTGCTTCATTGTTGGAAGCACGAAAACTTAGACGGAAAGATTGTTCAAGTATCTCACCCATAGGTGATGTCAGACGTATCCCAATTCTTGAGCCGTTTTTGGATGACGAGCCGTCAACGTGGAGTTGCCAAGTCGAACTCGGGTTTCTTTCAGCGAGGCTCTCCTTCAAAAGTTCGATCAAAAAGTTGGCTAGCACCTAAGATTTCGCGCAAGTCCATCCGCGAAACTCGATGTCATACTCACTGAGCTCGATAGCCCACTTGGCCAATCTCCTGGATCGTAGGGGGAAAGTACTAAGGACCACAATGGAGTGTGATTGGAAGTACGGCCTTAGTTTTCTGGCAGACAAGACAATCGATAAAGTCAACTTCTCCATTTGCGGGTATCTTGTCTCTGCGTCGGTGAGAGTCTTACTGACTATAAAAATTGGTTTTTGCTCTCCCCGTTTGTCTCGAATGAGCACTCCACTTACTGTTGTGCCGAAGATTGCGGTGTACAAGAAGAGTGGCTCTCCCTCGACTGGCTTTGCAAGCACCGGCGGATTAGCAGGGTATGTCTTCAACTGCTGGAAGGCTTCTTCGCATTTATCCGTCCATTCAAACTTCTTGTTTCCTCGTAAAGTATCGTAGAAAGGTAAGCATTTAACGGTGGATCGCGAAATGAATCGGTTGAGTGTAGCCATCCTCCCAGTCAGTCTTTGCACTTCGCGTTTTGTTCTTAGAAAAGCCATATGAATAAGCGCGTCAATCTGCTTGGGATTTGCTTCGATACCCCGATGAGTAACTAAGTAACCAAGAAACTCTCCGGACATGACTGCGAATATACACTTTGTCGGGTTCAGCTTCATGTTGTTTGAGTTGAGCTGTTTGAAACACTCCTCCAAGTGTGCTACGTGATCCTTTGCTTCTAGCGATTTCACCAGCATGTTGTCTATGTAAACCTCCATCGTTTTTCCGAGTTGATTAGCAAACATTTTATTCACCAGACACTGATACATAGCTCCAGCATTTTTGAGGCCGAAAGGCATCACCTTGTAGCAATATATTCCGCGATCCGTAATGAAGGCCGTCTTCTCTCGATCATCGGGATTTATCAAAATCTGGACCCGACATTTTTTGTTCTTCTTTTTGACTACTACAGGAATCGCCAGCCAATCCGGGTACTTGACTTCCATTATCGAGCTGACTCGTAAGAGTCTTTCGACTTCGTCGTTCACTGCTTTCACTCTTTCGGGCCCCAACTTCCTATGTTTCTGCTTTACTGGCTTAAGGTTGGATCGACATTCAACTCATGATTGGTTACGCCGATATCAATTCCGGGCATATCCTCTGCTGCCCATGCGAAAGTGTATATGTTTTCTTTTAAGAATGAAACGAGCTCTTCCTTGATTTTATTGTTGAGGCCGAATCCAATCTCTACGCACTGTTCTGGGTGTTCATCGTCAATACAAACTGATATTACGGGGTCGCAGGTTAGTTCAACCGTTTCTTCTTCGCAATCCTCCGCAATCTGTAATTGCTATAAGAGTTTGGAGAGTTATTTCCCTGGCTCTATGTCCATCTTCATCTTCTTGCATTCAGACTTGGCTATCGGATCAGTGACAGGGTTCCTGAGTTTGTGTGCAGCTAGGAAACATATGCGGGATTCCTTCTGACTCCCCAAAACTGTTTTGACTCCGCTCGGTGTTGGAAACTTTATGCAGAGATGGTAGGTCGAGGCTACAACACGCACTGAATTTGACCAAGGTGTTCCGATGATGACGTTATAGATTGTCGGGTGATCGGCTACAGAAAACTTGACGATTTTGACGACTCCCCCAGCTTATACAGGTAGTTTGATTATTCCGATCGTCATTGTTGTTTCTCCGGAGAATCCAGTCAACGATTTTGGGGTGGCCACTATGTCGGATAGATTGATGTCCATTCTTTTGAGAGTCTATTTGAAGATTATGTCCATTATGCTTCCCGTATCAACCAATACCCGGGCTACGTCATAACCACTGATGATCAACTCGATTACGAGAGGATCGTCATGCGGTTTATTGATTCAGACTATTTTTCTTTCTTCGAATGAGATTACGTTGTCTAGAAACTTGGAAGGCGCGGACCAGTTAACGCTGACATCGGCTCGCCGTTGAAAAGCTTTGATTGACAAGACGGTATCTGAGCAATACTGAGATCCGCCCATTATCATGTTGATCCATCTTCTGGGTCCAAATTGCGGTGCTTCGTCATTTTGCCTTCCTCGCTTAGGAAGATCTTCATTCACCTGCTCGGGGCGGTTCGCGTTGGTATCCATGTTAAAATTCTTGAGGCTAATATCACCCTTGAGTTTGCCTGATGCCAGCTTTGCAGCGAACTTTAAGCCCAGATTACGGTAATTTGCAGTCGAATTTCCGAAGATATGGTGATGTTCGCAATAAGCTGTTTTGTCGTAAGTTCCTTGGCCCCTGGTCCACGTGCTATTCCATGTACCTCTTCCTCGGCCTTGGCCTCGTCCTTGCCCGTATTCTGACGAGTCAACTTGGTAACTATGGGCTCCTTTGAAACCTCCTTCGTGCTCGACGTATCCAGATCCTTGGTTGTCCTTTCTGTTGTTTGGTGGGTTCAGAGCAAAGGGAGGATAGTTCGTAGACTTTGCCTTTCCGTGCTTCTGGGCTAGGATCTTCAATTCTTCTTCGTTGGAGGCGAAGTCCGTTGCTCGATGCAATGCATCATGGATCGTGATTCGAGCGTTTAGCGCAATCTCCTAGGATAACGAACCCTTCAGGTTGTTTCATATAGATCTCCTCTTCTAAATCACCATTTAAAATGATGTTTTTACATCCATTTGATGGATTTCTAGGTCTCTTAATGTTACTTATTAGCAGTATGATAGAAGTTATTCTCGTCACCGGAGAATAGGTGTCAAAGAAATCCGAGCCCTCTTTTTTTCGGAATCCTTGCATGATAACCCTAGCCATGTACTTATCTATTGCATCGGTTTTCAGTTTTGTTTTGAAAATCCATTTAGACCCTAGTGCTTTCAACCCTTGTGGTACTCGGTTATCTCGGAAGTATTATGTTGCAAGATAGACCCGATTTCACTATTGACAACTTCCTTCCAATAAGGTGCATCCGGTGTAGACATGGCTTCTGCAAAAATTTTGGCTCGCCTTCTGTAAGAAACACCATTAAAAACTCTTCAGCAAATGATTGTTCCTTACGAGCTATTTTGCTTCGTCTAGGTTCATCTTCAACTTCTTCGACTTCATTTACTGAAGTACTGGAAGTGTTTGCCTCTATTTTAGAGGAATTTGCATCTCGTTGTTCACGAGCCCGCTTTGGATTATTTTTATCCCTACACGGAAATATATGTTCAAAGTATGATGCATTCCTTGATTCCATAATTGTGTTCGTGTGTATGTCTGGTTGATATACCAGAAAACGATAAGCACTGATATTGTGTGCATATCCGATAAAGGTAAAATCTACGGTTTTAGGCCCAACTGTGACATTTTTTGGAGGTGATACTGCCACTTTTTCTAGGCACCCCCACACTTTCAGGTACTTGTACGAATGTACTTTACATTTCCAAAGTTTATATGGTATTTTGCCAGTGACTTTATGCGGTATCTTGTTGAGGATGTAATTCGTGGTAAGCAACGCTTCTCCCCACATGTTCTGGGCTAATCTAGATTCCTGCAACATCGCATTCATCATCTCTTTCAGAGTTTGGTTTTTTCATTCCGCAACTCCGTTAGATTCAGGTGAGTAGAGAGTGGTTGTCTGATGTATAATGCCATGTTCTCTGCAGAATACGTCGAATAGTTCATTATATTCCCCTCCTCTATCACTTCTAACTACTTTAACAGTTTTTTGAAGCTGGTTTTCTAATTTGAGTTTGTACTCTTTGAATTTTTCAGTGCTTCATCTTTTGTACATAAATATATACATAACCATATTTTGTGCAATCATCTATGAAGGTGACAAAGTACTTTTTACTGCCTCTAGTTTGCACATATTTAAATCACACAAATTTGTTTGTAATAAACCTAGAGGTTCTGTAGTTCTTTCAACTTGGGGTGATGGTTTTTTAGTGAGTTTGGCATGTACGCACACTTCACATTTTTTCTTACTTGTTTTGCATTTTGAAATTAAATTCATGTTTTACATTTTTCGAATTGTTTTATAATTAACATATCCTAAATGTTCATGCAGAGTATCAAACGACTCAACCAAGTAAGCAATAGAGTTTTCACTCATTGAAACAACAGAAGCATAGGCAACAGAAGAAGAAGCAACAGAAGCAGCATAAACAACATTTTTTTGGAGGACCGTCATTACAGACATCTTGACAAGTCCACCTTTAACAAACCCCTTTTCCCAAATACACCCCATGCTTCATAAGAACAAGCTTGTCGGACTCGAAGTTCACGGAGAATCCATGCTTGATTAGCACACTTTCAGAAATCAGGTTCTTGCGCATGTCAGGTACATGCTTCACATTCTGGGGAGACATGAGTTTCTCTTTGCCTTTGTTCTTGGCCTTTTGTTCAGCCACATTGACATTATGCCCCTGAATCTGAAAGCCATGAACAGAGCGGTTGTTGTCCTCTATCCTCAGCTTTCAGATCACGTCTTCAAAAGACATCACCTTTTGCTTAAATGTGAGGTAATTCTTAAAGTCCGCCCAGCCCGGTGGAAGCTTCTCGATGAGGCACACAGTGAAGATCTCGCAGATCGACATACCCTCCAATTCTATCTCCTGACAGATTCGTTGGAGAGCTTCCATTTGCTCCATTATTGGTTTGGAGTACACCATCTTGAAGTTCAGAAATTTTTCCGTAAAAAATATCTGCAAACCAGCATCGTCCAACTTGTACTTCTTCTCCAAAGCGAGCCAGAGTGCGTTGAAAGATTTTGCATGGCTGTAGATCTCGTAAAGAGGATCAACCAGGTGGCCTAAAATCTGGCCTTTTCACAAGAAATCCCCATGGATCCCGGCTTCAACGCTCGCAAGAGTATAAGCATCAGTGTTTCCAGCAGGAATCATTGGCTTATCCTCTTTAAGGAACTTCTCAAAGTTCAACGTGGTCAGAAAAAACAACATCTTTTGCTGCCACGTTTTGAAATCATTTCCGTCAAACTTTTCCGGCATCAGTCCTTGGGAAGCTGAGCTCGGCATCGACGGGATCACAGAAATGGCCTCAATTAGCCTGGTCACAGCATGAAGACCATCTCCGCACAGAGCTCGGCGTGTCGTTTCATTTGACCCATTTCCATTGGAGCCTTCAGCAGACTCATCAACAGATGTTACCTCAACAGGTGTCTCATTAATCACATTGATGTTTTCGTTGTTGGCAGCCATCTGTTGACAAAAATAATCACACAAATAAGTATCTGACAGAAAAATTAATGATTTATCTAAACAAAATAAATCAAATTTAATCATTTGAAAATCTTAATACATCGTTATTATGGAAGTCGCTAAGGAGTGTTTCCAGATTCGCTTAGAAATGGTGTTTTCCAGAAGACGCCAAAGAGCGTTTCTAGAGACCGTTTGAGGTCGCTGAATACGTTTTACAGAATTGCTATAAGGAGCATTTGTAAAAACCTTTTTTTATTGTGCTAATACCTGAATCGCAAACTCGCTCAGAAGCGTTCTCGGAGACGGTTTGATTTTAGCATTTTTAGGCGTTTCGCAAACTCGCTATAAAGCGTTCGCAGAAACTGAAATTTAGATCGTTTGAAAGCGTTCTGCAAATTAGCGATTGGCATTTGCAGATACAATATCAATCTTTTTGAGAAACGTTTTGCGGAATCGCTAAAGAGCGTTCGCATTCAGCATTTCACATATCATTTTAAGAACCATTTTACAGAACCGCTAGAGAGCGTTCGTAAAAATGGTATAGGGATCAAAAGAGGAATTGAAAACGGTATGTTCGCAAGAGTTAAGCGGAGGAATTTATAGAACGTCCGTATAAATGTTTAGGATGCGAGTAGAAATCAGTTTTGAAAATATTTTTCAATCGGTTAAAAAAGACTATAAAAAATGGCAGTTCTCAAATTCGATTATAGTGATAGGCTAGAAGCGAAGTTTATTGAGTTAAGACTGTTAGACCGCAAAATCCAGAAATGAAAAACTCCGAAGCAAGAACGAGTTTTTAACAGAAAGAAAGTTAAAGAAAATGATAAACGAGACCTTTAGAAAACATTTTGCAAAAACAGAACCAAGGAGGCGAGATATTATCTCTTTTCTTAACTCAATAAACTGCCCGTAATGTGTGACGGTACTGTACGATTTTTTAATCCCAGAAAACAACCAAGGTGAAACCGATTCGCAACACCCGAATTGGAATCTCTACGAACTATATACTACGATATACTCTCGAACTAAATTTACTTTTAAAAGAAGAGACGAAAAACGAGAGAGAGAGAGTTGGAAGAAGTGTTTATGAAATTTTCAGAGTATGAAGAAATGAATGAGACGAATACTTATTTTATAGCCAAAAGGAGAGCGGTTTCGGATCCAAAAAATCTCGGCACGTGGATCCAATCACAGAGCCGTTTTTGACCGCGTGGAGAGAAGATGGGTGGAAATGTTGGGTGAGATTTAGGAAGATATTTTTGACTTATGTTAAGTCAATATTTATTCAAAAAATTGAATAGATAATCTATCCAAATAATGCTCCAAAAAGAATATATTCGGCTCGGCGAGGAAACCCAAGACCCCACGAGCCCACGACTGGCCCAGCAAGGCGAGTGAGTGCGCGTGTGGTCCTTTTATTTCTTTTATCATGTGTGCATCTTGTATATGTTTATGTTTGGAACTTAAACATAAATTTTCTCCTTTATATATCATTGGAAATTTTCTCCAACTTCCAATGTGAGACAAATTACATGTCCCTTCATTAAACCAAAGTTTAATGGCTTTTTTTTTTTTAGCCTAATGACTCATGTATTCCAAATGCTCATTTCTCAGTCAATATTCAATCCATTTTTGCTTAATACAAATGCCCACTAGAAGGCCCATTTAAATACTCAAAAATGTTCCAACAATAACTAATAAACAATATAAATAGAATAAGGTTTAAAAAGGCCAAAACAAATAATTTAAATATTTAAATTATAGTTATTTGAAACTTTGGAGGTTGATGATAAAAACATATGAATGTTAGTATTTATTATAATTAGAGTGATTCTAAAAAATATTATATTTTTAAGTTTTTGTTTCAAAAATATTACTGTTAGTTTTGTATTTTCAAAAACAGCACAAATTCAATATCAAAATGATACAAAACTCATTTTAATTGGAGAAATCTAAACTTTAAATTGGAAAAAGGAATCACATACATAAATGTTTTAATTTTATTTTTAATTTATTTAGGGTATACATTTTTCACATAATAATTTGTGTTATTTTAAAATTTTAAATTAGTGGTGCTATGTTTGAAAAAAAAATTAAAAATATAATATTTTAGGATATTTCTCTTATAATTATTACTTTAAAAACAAAATAGAAGAAAAACCTGTTCTCTTTATCTTTTGGAAAAAGAAAAAGGATATTCTTCTTAACTTTGTTTCATTAAGATTAAGTGATGGGCAAGTGAACGACAAAAGACATAAAAGACATATCTAGAGATCATGTCCGAAAGCTAAAGGGAAAAAGATATATAAAAAGATAAAAGAACGAAATATTTTTTTAATTCAGAAAAATAAAAGTTAGAAATGTTTTTGGTCCGTCGCTTATTTATTAAGATTATGATTTAAAACCTATTTAAACCGTCTTTTAAATTCACAATGCAAAATATTTTTGGTCCATCGCTTATATATTAAGATTATGATTTGAAACCTATTTAAGTCGCTTTGATATGGAAGGATGATTGTGTGGTGATGCATCATGACTTTGTCATCTCTTTTCCGACAAATTGATCGGAGTTAGTAAAGATAGTATCAGATGTTAAAAATTTGTCTCACTTCCTCCACGTTATTCATAGTGTTTCCAGGTTTAAAAGTCTGTTTCTATTTTTTTCTCAATCTCTTATATTCCATGCGCATCGCTATTTCTTGCTCTTTAGATTTCATGTATGTAAACTATGTTTCACTGGTTTGGTTACCAATTTTTTTGTTTAATTGAAATTCATAAGTTGCCAAAAAAAAATTTGATATTTATTTGTGAAATTTTTTATTTTTAGAGGAATAAAACGATTTAAAAAAAATGGATATTAAACGAATATTTTTTTAAAAAAATGGTATTTATTTGTTGAGTTTTTTATTTTTAAAGGGATAAAATGATTTGTGAAAAATTTTGGGTATTAAATGAATTTTTAAAAAAAATAGATATTCTTTTAGTCATTTTCCCATTCATAAACTATAATTTGATATATTTAGTCGTTTTTTTTCTTCAGCAAAATGTATTATTTATGTTTGAACCCGAATAAGGATATATCGGCATCTTATACTACTAGGTTACATGTGATATCTAATCAGTTTAGTTGAGTTTTTTTTCTTGTTTGGTGGGTTTGGTTTAACCTGGCTAACGGAAATGGACACACATACCAACCAGAAATAAGACTAATATGCGATAACATTTCGTATACCTTTTACCAATAGAAAAGTATGCCTGCAAAAACGATTTATGATGTTAACTTTTTGGCCATCGTTATTACGTCTACGAAACATCAAATTCATTATGGAAACGAATATAACAGATTAATTATTATGACTATGACTGTGCACTTGTGATTCTAATTTGGCGTCTGTATATATATATATATGTGTGTGACAGTTGATTGCATGCAACATATGAGAGTACACTTATGGCTGCTCAAGCAACATCTTAACACAAATGAGTTTTAACTTGTGACATTGTGGAATTACGTAATTGTAAACTTGGAAGGAAATAGTGAAACTGTTAAACAAAAAAATAATTAATTGCACAATAACAAAATATCATAATATATTTTTATTGTTGATATTAATGCAGGTTACCAATTAAAACCGTAACAATGATAAAAATACCTTTATATGTTATAACATATATGAATTGGATTTAAGATAATAGAGTTACGATCATGTGATTTCATATACTTTTTATGTGAGTTATATCTGTAGTACTATTCATGATTTTGTTCTTATCATTTGATACTTAATCATTCTGGCAGATGCGAAGGAGATCTGTTAATGATTATGTTTTGATGAGATTCCTTTATCTATTTATTATTACTTATTAGTATGATGTGATTGCGAAAGTAATTCTAAAGAGTTTTATTTTTTTGTTCATTGAAATGATCATTTTATGAAGTATAGTATTATGATCTAAACCATTCGTTTATAATAGCACATCGTATTTGTGATTTTTCTTTTCAAATCAGAAACGACTTAAAAAAAAATGGTGTTTGACTAAAAGCTAATGAAAAATTACGAATGTAAAATCATTACACCAAATTAATTTATTTTAACAAACTAATACTTCTTTTACTCTATCCATTGATTGAATTTATTTATATACTCATAACTAAAAGTTTATATTTTTGTTTTGTTTTGATAGTTTACCACATATTTATTTACTTTTATGTTTATGTTCTTACAAAGCAGATACTTAGTATCTCTAAATACCTACGTATATACAATATATAATATAAATATCTACTTATATGCAATATATCGACATAGTCAGGAAGGATAGTATCCGACAACTTGGAGTACAGATGAATGCGAGGGTAGCAGATGTTGTAGTCGACTCATCTTGGCACTTATTTCGTAGCATGCCGATGCCAGATTTGGAAGCAGGAGAGGATGTTTCTTTGTTGCAGCATTCACCAAGTAACCACCACCCCTTCTCGGCCTCGGTGACATGGGATCAAGTTCGTACTAGGCGAGTCAATATAGCGTCGAGCAAATTAGTTTGGTTTCCGCAAGAGTGCCTCTACTCGCTTTCATCACATGGCTGGCAATTAAGTACTTAATTTATACGGGAGCTCGTACTCGAAATTACGGATATATTCAACCTTGTTTGTTTTGTCGCGAGCCAGAGGAGACAAGAACCACCCATTCTTTACTTGCTCTTATACATTCACGATTTGGATCAACATTGTTGGTGATTTTTTAGGTACACAGCCGGACCCAGATTGGGAAGCAACAATCCACATAACCATCACTCACCATACGACTTTACTCCGATTGGCATTACAAGGGTTTATCTACCACATCTGGAAAGAGCGAAATGAGAGACGCCATAAACAAATTCAGCGATTGATAGCCCAGCTTGCCCGAGTGATCGAGAAGTCAATTCGTAACAGGATAGTGTCTCTGCGCTACTTTGAAAAACTCGAAGCTCCGTGACCTTCTTCAACATTGGTTTCGAACTAGAGGTTATCACTAAGATTTGTTTCCACTTTCCAGTGGGTTGATTTGTTTATTTCGTTTATGAAAGCTTTGTTTATAAATATTCATTTTGTTGATTACTAAATTTAATATTTCAACAAAAAATATGTATATGAGATTAAACCAAAATATATGTGAGTACATTTTGAAAAAGTGATTCCGCTATTTTTTTATTATTAGAGTATAAGTATTCATCAAATTTTAAATATTTTTAAAAAGTGATGTCGCTATATATTATAAGGGTGTTAAAAGTATAATTGGAAAAAATGAAACTTCATTAATCTTCTAAAACTAAGTTTTTAGCGCTTTACAATTATTCTACGGAAACTAGCAAATTCATTTTGTTGAGTTATTCAATTATTCGATTATTTTGTTATTCTACTATTTAGCTCACATACCAATCACGTCCATAAATAATTATTCGATGTGAGTTCAAAATATTATGATGTTGATCTTGGAATCTTTTATATTTGAAGCTACACAGTTTACGTAACACTGCTCTTATCCAAACACAATAATCATTTTGTTGATTTTAATAGAAACATATAAATTATAGGCATTAGACCA
Source organism: Pseudoturritis turrita (assembly GCA_900406555.1). Lineage (NCBI taxonomy): Eukaryota > Viridiplantae > Streptophyta > Magnoliopsida > Brassicales > Brassicaceae > Pseudoturritis > Pseudoturritis turrita. The sequence continues at coordinate 196,773 of OVBL01001065.1, read as the reverse complement.
ATAAGATATTCGCTCGATTTATTCTCATTTTTTAAGTATTTGAAGTGTACAATTTTGAGTATTCGGAGTCTCAAGAACCCGTATAGTACAACCTATATATCATTTATTTCTTTCTGATTAATATTTTTTTTCAACATCTAATTTAATTATTTAATTTTAACTTTTCTAAATAATAGAAGTTTAGGAATCATTACAAATTTTATTTTTTCAAAAAAGGAATTCCATTCATACTATATGAAATATTTTTGGATAAAGATTCGGATATTATATAAAATATGAAATATTATATAAAATTTTAATTCATATTATTTAAAAAAAAATTCGGATACCTGCAAAAATCTCTACTTTTGTGTAGCTCTCTGAAATCTGAACACTCAACATATTCAGATAAAATGAAAGTAATTATCAGAGTAATATATTGTTTTCACTTCTAATTTTTAAGTCTTAAGACTCATGTGAAGGCTTTTTTTTTGTCAACTATTTGAAGGCTTTAAAAATCAAAGTAATAATATTTTAAGTTTTAGAGTTGACAGCGTTAGACTATCCGAAGATATGCCATTTTAATGCATTCATCCACACTTTTGACCTCTTCATTTTATTACCTCAAAATTTTATGTTTTTCTTTATGATTCACAAACTATCTAATTCTTAAAAAGTCCAAATATCAAAGTAAACCGTTGAATTCTATTTAACTAACCGATAATCATGTTGCGATTAGCTAGATCCGAAATTAAAATCAGTAGCCCGACAAAAAAAACCCCAACATCAAACCAAACCATTTGAAATTAAAATCAATTTGGAAAAAAAAAAAAAAATTTAGGGTTCTTCGATTCTGGATTCATCTATGAATAACAACATACGACTACACTAATAAAAATAATTATATTACAGTATGTAATTATTGTTTATGATCATGGAAATTAATGTAATCCTTTGAAAAGTAGAAAAAATGATGGTTGGCCCAAAAAAAGATGACGACAAAAAGAAAAGTAATATTAATCCTTGAAAATATCCGTAATTGCTCTTCCTCATCAAAACCAGGTTTCTCTCCCTGTAATTATGGAGTTCAAAAGCAAGCAAATTAGATATAACTGATTATTTTAATTAAAAGGAGAGTGGTTAATATATAATTATCACAGATTTTTTATTTCTCTTTTTCAAATGGAAATGACTAAAAGAGGTATGAGTAATAAATAATCTGTGAAAGTTGAATTAATCAAAACAGATACACGAGTAGAGGTGGAATTATTATCCGGAATCTGAGATTCGATCCGGTACCCGCTTTTATTCGTTTCAGAAACAAGGAGATCTGAGGCGTCTGGATCCAGATAAAGATAGTAAAATCGATGATTTGTGAAAAATGGATCCGGATCCGGATTGTAAACTTTCAAGAACCGGATATCCGGATCCGGATCCGGACGCATTAAATATATTAAAACATATATTTTTACATATATTAAGTTATTTTGATATAATATATATATATATATATATATATATATATTGATTTTAGTTATTTTCTAATATATACCCGAAGTCCGGATATCCGAAAAATCACAGATCTGGATCCGGATATTTTTGCCATGAATCCGACGTATCGGATATCCCGAAACTCCAGGATATTCGAATCCGTCCCACCCCTAATTAGTAACATGAGTGGTGTAAAATCAGAGTTCAATTACAACACGTCAATACTACATTTGAAAATCACAAATTACGTTTTTGAAACTATCAACAATATTAATTAAAAACCTCTAACCAGAAAAGCCTAGTAAAGTTTCAGATGTCTTTATAAAAACTAATCAACTTAAACTTAAAACTTTTTTTTTTTTTTTGGATAAATCGTTAAAGTTTCGAATCTTTGACCCATAATTTTTTCCAGTATGCGAAACTAACCGTTAATAATATCGCATTTAAAACATAAATCACTCCTCCCAAATAAAATTGAAATAGTAACCTTGAATATTTACTCTTAAAACTATTAGATCACTATCCACTGGTTAGTCATGATAATTAATCTGTCATATTCGTTTCCTTAATGAACTTGATGTTTAGTAGACTTAAGTACGATGGCCAAAAAGTTAACATCATAAATCGTTTTTGCAGGCATACTTTTCTATTTGTAAAAGGTATACGAAATGTTATAGCATATTAGTCTTATTTCTCGATGTTATGTGTGTCCATTTCCGTTAGCCAGGTTAAACCAAACCCAACAAAAACAACTCAACTCAACTGATTAGATATCTGATCATTACATATAACTTAGTGGTTTATACTAATGAAATTGATATACTACTCGAATTCAAACCTGCTGAAAAAAGAAAAACAACTAAATATTTCAAATTATAGTTTATGAATTCTTTTTTTTTTACAACATTTTTATGAATTCTTTAAATTTTTATTTTATTTGCATTGTAAATTTACAAAACGGCTTAAAATAGATTTCAAATCATAATCTTAATAAATAAACGACGGACCAAAAATATTTCTAGCTTTTATATTTTTGGATGAAAAAAATATTTCGTTCTGTTCATTTTTTTTTATTTTCTTTTTCCATTAGCTTTCAGACATGTTCTCTAGATATATATTTTGTAGTTCACTTGTCCATCACATACTTAATATTAACGAAACAAAAACTTAACCTCTTAAACAAAAAATTACTATGGTTTAGAATGGTGATTTATGTCTTAAACAAAATATTATTAATGGCTAGTTCCAGACATCGAAGAAAATTATGAGCTAAGATCCGAAATTTTCAAAGATTATAAGAAAATTATAATTTACACCTAACTATCATAAATAAATATTATCGACCGTAAAAAAAATTTTGCTCGTTAAAAGAAGAGGAAGTTGACATTTAGAACATATAGCGTTTTTCTATTCATAAGTGAAAAGTCACAATGGTCAATACTAATTTTCGCATTTTAAAGTCATAAACAAATGTTATCAACAATAAAAACAGAGAAAACTTATAACTAAAATGGTTTATAAATATTTTCCAGGATTTAGTCTGAATTTCAATTTATAATCTTCTGATTATCAAAAATGGTCTTTCAAATAAATATTTAGAACCTAGAGTCTTAGAAGCAAAAAAAAAAAAAAAAAAAGAAAAAACTATGATGATCACTGATTTCTTAATTTCACAGCATAGATTTATAGCTTATATCGTGGACTAATCTTTTCTGTTTCTACTCTGTATATATTTTATTTTGGAAGGATATAGCTTCAATAAAATGAGACTTATGGCTGTACCAAACTCTAGTTGGACTAATTAATACATATACAAATTTAGAAAAAGAAAATATATTCCATAAGGTCAGGCTTCTCTCACAGGGTTCGTTCACAAGGTAGCAAAACCAGCAAATAACTAATTATTACAACTCATAAAGATAATAATAAATATCTTTATTACCTCAATATGCTTTTTTCTATCGAAAATGAGGCAATATCAGATTACTAACGTGTAGGATTTATCTACATATTAGATCCGAATAGAACTTCAAGTACTTCATAACATTGTATTTAAATTATTTTCACATATCAAGTGGATTTGAACTGTTGGCAGTTTTCAGACCCTCCAAAAATTACGCATTTTTTAATTTTCTAGTTGATTTCTGATTAGAAAAAGACAAATATTTTTCCGCAGAGAAATGAATAGGTTTTGGCTCAAATCTTTTCGATTAACCTTTGAAAAAAAATTATTTTCATAGTCATTTTTTAAAAAGCAAGTTTTATAGTTCACACAGCTATTCATCTATTACATAAAACACACACGACACAAACACATGTAGGAAAAGGATTTTACTTAACATGTTTTATATATAATTTATATAACATTTATAATCAATGAAAGATTTATTCCATATTTTAGAAATATGGGCCTCCATACTTTTTTTACGGTTATTCAGATAATTTTTTGGTTTTAGTGAAAAATACAACTTTTGATACTATATAGAGACAAAAGTAGAATACGTTAAACATTTGAGACGGAAAATTGGTAAGCTTTCCCACCAAAAAACCTCAGCTTCAATCAAATGAGTTATTGGATATATGATTGAGTATTAATATACTCAACCAATTTTCTTTTCACAAGTTTCTTTAATATATATATATATATATATATATATATATAATATGTTCTCTATATATATATACACGCATCCATGTACATCAGTTTCACCTCGGCCCATTCTTCTTTCAGAAAAAATCGACGATCCCAAAAAAAGCACAAAGCAAAAATGAAAACCTTATCTCAAAGCCAAATCCCTTTTCTCTCCATAGCTATTTTTCTCTTCATCACAACATCATCATCATCAACTTCATCAACATATTCAAATAAAACAAACTTAGATTACATCAAAACATCATGTAACCTCACACTCTACAAAACCATTTGCTACATCTCTCTATCTCCTTACGCCTTAACAATCGATTCCAACCCTCACAAACTCGCCGTCACCGCCCTCAATCTCACACTCTCTTCCGCAAAATCCGCCTCCAAAATCATCAAAAACGTTTCTCACGGCCGCGGCCTAACACGTTTGGAAGCGGCTGCGGTTGCTGACTGCGTGGAAGAGATCGGAGACTCGGTGAGGGAGCTCCAAGATTCGATAAGGGAGTTGAATTCGATTAACTATAAAGATAGTTCAAAATTCGAGATGGTTATGTCGGATGTTGAGACATGGGTTAGTGCTGCTCTCACGGATGATGACACGTGTTTGGATGGTTTCGGTCGAGCCAAAACGGTCGTGAAAGATTTGGTTCGGCAACATGTTGTTAAGGTTGTTAGATTGACGAGCAACGCGCTTGCTCTAATTAATATGTACGCGTCCACACATGAAAACTGATCATCAATGTTTATATATACACAAAATTGTTTTATAGTTTTATTAGCAAAACATACTTATGAATGGTTGTATGTGTGTTATGTACTTATGATAGGTATTGTAGAATTTTCTTATGTATGTGAAGATGTTGTATTACCTTTTGCGTTAATTTAGCTTTTGGGTGGTATAGAATATAAGGTGGTGGAAAAGTCTAAGACCTTATTGGGCTCTTTTGGGCTTACTTAATGGAGTAGAAAAGTCTCATAAATATTTTCCTAGTAAGATTCATCAATTATCAGCCACTTTGCTTTGGCTTTGAGAAAAACATCCACATTGCCTTTAAGTAAAATTGAGAATAATAATCATAGCCTATCTTTGTATACATGTTCTCAGCATAACCTAGTTATACGTGTACCACACTTTGTTATGATCATATTAACAAATATTCTTTCGTTTTGCAACACAAGTGGCAGTCGTATAGTGGCAGATGCAACTCCTTTAAGAAAATAGTTGCGCCCTCTAATTCTGCTCAAAGACAGAATGGTGTGTGTTTTTTCATAACCCACACTTTTTAAAAACTTCGGTCCATATATCTTCCGTTGTAAATAGAATGAATGGAATGTGGATATTGCTTCTCGTTCATCTTTAACATATTTATTCCTCTTACATTTACCATCTCGAACTTATGTTCATTCTATCCAATCCGCTTGTTCCGTACCGTCTGTTTTCTTTTACGATTATGTTCCTCGGTATAACAACTCTTATGTTCATTTCACAAAACAGTTTATACGGTGACGTGTCTCCTTATCTATTTGGACCAATAAAACCTTCAGAAGTTTTATAGGCCATATAAATTTTTCTTTTTTTTTAAAGCGACGAGAGAAATAAAATATAAATATTTTATCCAACGGCTCAGAAGCAAACCACGCAAAGCCCAAAAGGCTTCGTTATCCCCAAGCCATACGAGAGAAGAGTGACCAATTTGTTACAGGAGCCAAGAGGAAGAGAAGGAGAAAGGAGCGATTTTGACAAAAATGGCGTCGGATGCTCTGAGAATCTCGACTTCTAGTTCCGGTTCTTTGGTTTGTAATCTTAATGGGTCACAGAAACGCCCTGTTCTTCTTCCCCTCTCTCATCGCGCTACCTTTCTGGGTCTTCCTTCTCGAGCTTCATCATCTTCTTCGATTTCCTCTTCGCTTCCTCATTTTCTGGGTAAAGCTCGTATTGGGCTTGGTTCTTCCAAGTTGTCACACCGGAGGAAACAGTTCTCAGTCTTCGCCGTAGCCGAAGGTCTCTCATCTCTATCATCTCTTTTCCTCTCGCAAAGCTTTCATCTTTTTCTTACTTAATTTTGGGTCTTCGGCATGAGTTCGAATTTGCTTTCATGCCTTCCAAGTGTTCGTTAAATTGCCTGTGAGAAGTGCTTCTATTACTGCGAGCTTTTATTGGACTTTGCTTCTGTTTATATGAATCACCGTTTTACTTCATGCTTTATGATGTTTTTGCTCTTTGAGTTTTATGCTGAATTGCTTCAATGTGTGTGTGTTTATGATGTTACTTAGGAGAGTCGAAGCGCGCTGTGCCACTTAAAGATTACCGAAACATTGGTATTATGGCTCACATAGACGCCGGAAAAACCACAACAACCGAGAGGATTCTTTACTACACAGGAAGAAACTACAAAATCGGCGAAGTGCACGAAGGAACAGCTACAATGGATTGGATGGAACAAGAGCAAGAAAGAGGAATCACCATTACTTCAGCTGCAACCACAACGTTTTGGGACAAACACCGAATCAACATCATCGATACTCCGGGTCACGTCGATTTCACTCTTGAGGTCGAGCGTGCTCTCAGGGTTCTCGATGGAGCTATATGCTTGTTCGATAGTGTTGCTGGTGTCGAGCCTCAGTCCGAGACTGTGTGGAGACAAGCTGATAAATACGGGGTGCCTCGGATTTGCTTTGTTAATAAAATGGACCGTCTTGGAGCTAACTTTTTCAGGACTAGGGACATGATTGTGACCAATTTGGGTGCTAAGCCATTGGTGCTTCAGATACCAATTGGTGCTGAAGATACCTTTAAAGGTGTTGTTGATCTTGTGAGGATGAAAGCTATAGTTTGGTCAGGAGAAGAGCTTGGTGCAAAGTTCAATTACGAGGATATTCCAGCGGATCTTGAGGATTTGGCTCAAGAGTATCGAGCGCAGATGATGGAATTGATTGTTGATTTGGACGATGAGGTCATGGAGAACTATTTAGAAGGAGTTGAGCCTGACGAGGCGACAGTGAAGAGATTGGTTAGGAAAGGAACCATCACAGGGAAGTTTGTGCCTATTCTGTGTGGTTCAGCCTTTAAGAATAAAGGTGTGCAGCCATTACTTGATGCTGTGGTTGATTATCTGCCTTCGCCGGTTGAAGTTCCGCCGATGAATGGAACAGATCCTGAGAACCCGGAAATCTCCATTATACGGAAACCAGATGATGACGAGCCATTCGCTGGGTTAGCATTCAAGATCATGAGTGATCCTTTTGTGGGTTCTCTTACGTTTGTGAGAGTTTACTCGGGGAAACTCACAGCTGGTTCTTACGTGCTGAATGCTAACAAAGGAAAGAAGGAGAGAATCGGAAGACTCTTGGAAATGCACGCAAACAGCAGAGAAGATGTTAAAGTGGCTTTAACAGGCGACATTATTGCTCTTGCAGGTCTCAAAGATACAATCACCGGTGAAACCCTGAGCGATCCGGAAAACCCTGTTGTTCTTGAACGTATGGACTTCCCTGATCCCGTCATCAAGGTCGCGATTGAGCCAAAAACAAAAGCAGACATTGATAAAATGGCGACGGGATTGATCAAGCTAGCTCAAGAAGACCCATCTTTCCATTTTTCCCGCGATGAAGAGATGAACCAAACCGTCATTGAAGGAATGGGAGAACTTCATCTCGAGATCATCGTTGACAGACTTAAAAGAGAGTTCAAGGTAAACATAAAATCTAAAATCTATTCTCTTCTTTAAGTTTCCAAACTTCTAATCCCTTTTCATCTATAGGTCGAGGCTAACGTTGGTGCACCCCAAGTGAACTACCGTGAGAGTATCTCCAAAGTAGCTGAAGTGAAATACACACACAAGAAGCAATCAGGTGGACAAGGTCAGTTTGCTGATATTACAGTCCGGTTTGAGCCATTGGAAGCAGGATCAGGATACGAATTCAAGAGTGAGATTAAAGGAGGAGCCGTGCCAAGGGAGTATATTCCCGGTGTCATGAAAGGACTTGAGGAGTGTATGGGTTCCGGTGTGCTTGCGGGTTTTCCAGTTGTTGATGTCCGTGCTTGTCTAGTTGACGGATCTTACCATGATGTGGACTCGAGCGTGCTAGCTTTCCAACTTGCTGCAAGAGGAGCTTTCCGTGAAGGGATGAGGAAAGCAGGTCCGAGAATGCTTGAACCTATCATGAGAGTTGAAGTTGTTACACCTGAAGAACATCTTGGTGATGTCATTGGTGATCTTAACTCACGAAGAGGTCAGATTAACAGCTTTGGAGACAAACCCGGTGGTCTCAAGGTATGTTTTCCTCAACACGGATTTGAACATCAAATGATCGGAAAGAAACCGAATGTATTGATGAATCTGATTTTGGCATTGTTGCAGGTGGTTGATTCTCTGGTTCCATTAGCAGAGATGTTTCAGTATGTCAGTACGTTGAGAGGAATGACAAAAGGTCGAGCTTCTTACACAATGCAATTGGCTAAGTTCGATGTTGTTCCTCAGCATATTCAGAACCAGCTTTCGAACAAGGATCAAGAAGTTGCTGCTTAGACAGATTTTTTTTCTTACACCGACAACTTATTGTGATTTTGTTTGGTTTATACAGAATTGTAAGTGAATCAAATCTATTAAGACAAGGCTGTTATTGTCTTCAAACACATGGATATGAGATGAGAAGAAAATGTTATATCAGAATAGACTGAAAAATGGGGGAAAATTCGATCTTAATGTTGGAGTTGCAAAGATAAATGAATCTGCGGTAAATCGAAATCAATGTCTTTTCTTCTGGGTCTATTTCATCTGGACGATCCCTGAGCTGATAAGCTTCTGGATTTTGTTCATGACCATTGGATTCTGCATGTGTTTTTGTGCTGCTGCTGGATTCTCTTGGAGATCAGACAGTACCTGTTCAAAGAATGTGTTTGATTTTGTCAAGAGATATCAACATAGAGATAACTCAAGCTCTGATCTAAACATAGATTTGTGAATTGTGCTATAAATGTTTGAAGTTTGTTTCTTTACCTGTCTCATTACAGGATCAGTGAGAATGTTCTGGATTTCTGGGTCTTGCATTCCCTTAGCCTGTGATAAGAAAGAAAACAAATTCCCAAATTTTGTAAGCTAACAACACAGGTTTTGTCTTGACCGAAAAAGATAGAAGTTTCCATAACAGTAATAGAATCTAACCTGTCTCTCTTTTAACTCCTCGGGAGTAAGGTCGCCACGGTTTGCCTTGTTGATCTGTTGTACACATCTGCAGAATAGGGTTTATAACATGTTACATAAGCACTAGCTAACAGAGTGAATAATCTCGATGTGACTTTGCACATATATGTACCTTCTAACACCGTCGAGAAGTTCCTGATTGTTAGGATCATGTTTGAGACCCTCCTGGTATGTTTCCATAGCATTGTCATACTCCTTCATGAAGAATTGGACCGCACCTTTTCTGCTGTATCCCTTTGAGAATGTTGGATCGAGCTCAATACATTTTTCTGCATCCTTCAATCCTTCGGGCATTGCCCCCAGTTTCGTATAACATGCAGCTCGGTTGCTATAGGCCTATGTGAAGTACAAAGAAGCAAACAAGTTATTCAAACAATCAAGTAGGGGAACCTTTCTACACACAACATGGAAGCAAACATGATGATGAATTGGACTTACTCTCGGGTCTTTTGGATTCCTTTTGATCGCTTCAGTGTAATGTCTAACAGCATCAGGATACTTCTGCTCCTTGAAGAACTCATTACCTGTATTAACAAGATCATTAGTTCAATCTCCTTTACTGAGTTTTACGATGTTCTTTCCTCACATAAACAAATACCTTTCTCACGCTCCTCATCACCGATGTTGGGATCATAGTATTCCTGTTGCTCCAACTCTTTTTTAGCTCGCTCTGCCTCATTCAGCCTCTTCAGTGTGTCTGGATTACGATGCTCTGTAAGAGCTTTCTGGTAAGTCTCAATCACAGGTTCATAGTCTTTTGAGACTTTAGCCATCTTCCCCAGAGCAGTTCCTTTCCTAGTCAAAGCTTTAGCCACCATCTTGTAATCTGACCTAAGCTCTCTACCCCTTTCAACTGCCTTATCACAATCCTTGATGCACTCATCATACTGAATCAAACACATACACAATTAGACTCATAACCTCATTCCAAGCAAATCACTCTACACTAATGTAAAAAAAGAGCTTTCAAATATATAAAAACTATACCTTTCCCATCTCAAGATGAACAGCAGCACGATTTGTGATATAAGAGATATCTTCATCATCAATCTCCATAGCCGTAGAGTAATGCTTAATAGCAGTTTCGAAGTCTTTCTTCTTGTACGCAGCATTCCCCATCTCTTTCTCCTTCAGAGCTTTCTGTTTCCTCTCTTTCTTCTCCTTTTCTTCTCCAAACTCAGGCTCAGGTTCAGGTTTAGGCTCAGGTTCTCGTTTCTTCTCTACCTCAGGCTCTTTCCTCGGACGCGGTACAGCCATCTCATCCTCTTGAACCTCCTCCACTTCATCACCAGTCTGAGTCCTGAATTGAACATTCAACAAAACTCCCAAAGCTTGCATAACTCTCTGATCTTTCAAGTAAAGGTTAAGATTGCTAGGGTTTTTCTGGATTTCCTGCATCATGTTAACGAAATCAGGCTGCTTCAAATATCCTCTAGTCGAAGCATCCGCCGTCAACTTCGCCCACATCTCCGGTCCCTGAAAAGCATCACCAAACGGATTCGGAGCGGCGCGTGACCTCGACGCAGAAGCTTGCGCATCAGATAAACCCGATTTCAAAGCCTCATTACTTGGATCGATCTCAAGCCCTTTCGTATACGCATCGATTGCTTCTTCGAACTGATTCAACCCTAAGTGAGCAGCACCGAGACGGCTATATCCTTTTCCCCAATCTGGTTTTAGTTCAACGGTTTTCTTCGCGTCGTAGAGAGCTTCGTCGTAGTGATGAAGCGAAGCGTGAGCAGCGGAACGGTTCGAGAAGAGAACGTGATTGGTCGGAGCTAGACTGATTGCGTCGGTGAAGTGATTAACGGCGGCGTTGAAGTCACCGGAGGAAAAAGCTGCGTTTCCTTTAGCTTTCGCTTCGTCCGCCATGGTTGAATCTGGAGATTTTGCAGAGTTTTCTCTTTTTGGTTTTGTTCTTCTTCTTCTGGAAGATACCTCGAGAGAGACTATATGGGGTTTTGGTTTAAGGGAGCTGTTTGGATACGAGAATAATAATATCCGAGTCAGAGTGTTTGTTAGGGTTTTAAAATATCCTCACCACGTGTATTTATAACAGTGGTTTATGTAAACCGACGTCGTTTCTCTCTATATTGACCCACGGTCACTTCTCCGGCACGATTGTTCAGTTCGATTTCCATTTTTTGTGGTCGAAAGATCGATACTTTGGAATTGGATGTTAGATTAACGAAACATCTTCTGATTTGGACAGCCAAATCTAAGAGTTTCTGAAGTCAGGTAAGGCTTTTCGTAAAAGGGACGATATTTATGTTTTCTAGAGATTTCACATAACCTGCTGAAAATTTTATGTAAATGTTCGTGATCTCACATTTCGTTATATATGTATTGGATTTCTGATTGCGTTTTAGGCATATCTTGTTGAAAAGCTCTCATTTTGTCTGTAAAATACCAATGCCAGTGCCTTGCTCACTAGGTGTTTGTGTTAATTCCTGAATGAGTTTATCTGTTTCTTAATCTATGAAATAGTGAGATTTCTGGACTTTTTCTTTAATTCCAATTCTTGATTGTTTGCGGATCAGCTCTAGTGATCGTAGATGGATTCTGGGTTTCTGTTTACAATAGCATTGTCAGATTAGTATCAACTGATCTTGTTTGTGGTTTTTATGGTTGTAGGAGAATAGAAAGAAGCAGACTTGGAGCTAATCTGATGAATGGAGGAGGTTCGAATAGTTTGCGTTCAGCGTTCTCTTATTGTGTACAACAAGTACGAAACTATGACTATCATCACTACCTATGTCTCCTTGAACTCCCAACCGAGATGCGTAAAGCCGCATTTGCACTCCGGGCATTCAATGTAGAAACCGCAAGAGCCATGGATGTTGCATCTGATCCCAAAATCGGCTTGATGCGGTTACTCTGGTGGCAAGAAGCAATTGACAAACTCTACACCAAAAAACCCATAAACCATCCAACTGCACAAGCTCTGTCCTGGGCAATATCAGAGCATAACATCAGTAAACCTTGGCTAAAACGCTCGGTTGAAGCTAGAATCCGAGATGCTCAAAGAGAAGCGGATGAGATACCAGAGAGTATCGAGGAGCTTGAGAAATACGCAGAAGATACGGTTTCCACGCTTCTGTACAATACACTCCAAGCAGGCGGAATTAGTTCAACAACAGCAGATCACGCAGCTTCACACATTGGTAAAGCCAGCGGTCTTGTCTTGCTACTGAAATCATTACCGTACCACTGTTCAAGAAATCGTCACCACAGTTACATCCCTGCGAAACTCGCTGAGAAGCACGGGCTGCTTGTGAAACAAGGTGGACAATCAGAAATCCTTTTGGATATGAATTCAAGAGAAGGACTATGCAATGTAGTGTTTGAGATTGCATCTGTCGCCAATGCACATCTCCTGAAAGCCCGTGAACTGGCGGAAAAAGTTCCAGCAGAAGCTAAACCGGTTCTGCTTCATTCTGTGCCGGTACAAGTTCTTCTGGATTCGTTAAGTAAAGTACATTTCGATGTGTTTGATCCGAGGATTCAAAGAGGAGTTCTTGGTGTTCCTCCACTCTTGTTTCAGTTTAAACTAAAGTGGTATTCATGGAGAGCTATGTTCTGAAAACTTGTCTTTTTCTGGTTTCAAATACATTACCTTAAACTTCTATTTGTATTTTTCCTTGTAATACAAATGGTGATGGATACAAAATAAAAGAATTTGTCTCCTTTTTCTATATATCAAATAATACAAAGTTTCATGTGTTATAGTGGAAGAAGAAGCCCATCTTCTTGCATTTTTCTATACAACTCATCTGCTTCATGCCATAGACGTTTCCTACAAAAGCCTGAGATCATCGTCGTGTATGATACAACATCAGGCTCAACTCCTTTAAATGCGAGACTACAAAATAAGTCCCAAGCATCTTCCACATTACCAGCTTTGCACATCCAATGAATGATGATGTTATACGTAGTAATATCGAGATCCATTCCACTCTTTTGCATGTTCTCGAATAACACCAATGCTTTCTCTATCTTCCCGTTATTACAAAACCCATCTAACAAAATGCTGTAGGTCCTAATATTGGGAGGAGGCGCGCCACGAGATTCCATCCGTTTGAAAATTTCTTGAGCGACATGTGGTTTACCTGCTTGAAAATAACCTTGGATAATAGTGTTGTAAGTGACTGTATCGCCACCTAATCCTCTTTCAGACATTTCGATGAAGAGTTTCTTCACATCTTCTACCCTTTTAGACTTGCAAAACCCATTTATGAGAGTATTGTAAGTCACAAGATCGGGTAAGCAATCCTTTGTTACCATCAAATCAAGCATATGTTTGGCCTCATCTAAGCGACCGTGCATACAAAGCCCATTGATCATCGAATTGTAAGTGAAAACATCAGGATCTATAGACCTTTTGATCATCTCCTCGTACAATTTTTCCGCCTCCAAAAAGTTCCCTTCTTTCACAAACGCAACGATCAATGCAGTGAAAGTGATTACATTAGGGGCGACATTCCTCATGGTCATATAACTCAGTAATCGAGCAGCATCGCTCCATCTACCAGAACTACAAAGACCCGTTACAAGAGAGTTGTAAGTAACAGCATCCGCTCTAACTCCATCTTTCTCCATTCGATCAAACAGTTCCAAAGCGTCATTCACCAATCGGTTTTTGCAAAAACTATCGATGATCGTGTTGTAAATCACAACATCAGGTTTACATCCCATTTCCTCCATACGAACAACCAAAGATACAGCATCAAAAACTCTATTCCTTTGACAGAAACCATTGATCATAGAGCTAAGCGTTACAACATCGGGCTCGAAACCAAGCTTCATCATCTTCTCAATAACAGATAAAGCAATAGAGAATCGAGAGCATCGACATAAACAATTAATCACGATATTGTATGTATAAAGATCATGTTTGATTCCCATAATTTCCATCTGATTGAAGAAAGAGATCACGAGATCAAACCTCTTCAATTTGGCGATTTTACTCAACAATTTAGTGAAATCAACAACGGAAGGTAGAGGACGAGATTGGATCATGTGACAGAACAAATCAATTTCATCTTTTAAATCAATTTTACTCGATCTCTTTCGATGATCACTTGAAGAAGTAGAAAAAGTTCGTCGTCTCCAGTAACAGTAACGGCTAAAGAAAGGAGCGATTAGAGGATTACCTCTCTCGAGAAGAAGACGATGATTGAGAAATTTTGTAGCTTTTGATGAAATTGAAATCGAAATCGATCTCTGCATCTGATTTGATTGAGCTCGTTTGTTCGGAAGCTCTGTGTCTGTAAATGGCAAAAAACCCTACCATAAACCTCTGTTATCTCCCTGGGAGAGAGACGATAAGAGCGAGATTTGGAAACCGGTTCGGTTTAATATCGGTTATATGTATTCTAATCAAACCGGGTTACGAGTGCTCAAGTTTAATACATTAAGCTAATTAGAGTTAATAATTAAGTATCCCGATGGTGCCTTGTAACGGTGAAAATAGAATTCGTGTGGGTCCCATAAATGTATACGTGTCTCGACGGTGTTTTGCATGTACTCTGTTGTGTCGCAAGCAGAGGCAGTGAGTCAGTGAGTGTGAGTCGTTGGTTTTGTGTGGTAAACTGTAATACTCCAAAATATTCAATCGCCGACATCAATTAATTATTTTAACTCATTTTCTTTTTGCAAAAAACCAAAAAAAAATTCATTTTAATTCATTTACAAATACAAAACATTAGTTTTAAAACAGTAATGTAGAATTGTCCATTATAAAATCACTTGTAAAATTGTTTTTTACTTTTAAGTACTATAGAAAATTAAATTTCGTTTGTCGTAAATAAAATTATTATTTATAAAAAATTATTTTTTAATATAATAGACAATAATTTTTTTATAATAATATAACAAATTAAAAAAATATCTGAATATATATTTTAGATAAAAATACGTATATTTATATACCTGTTTTTACATAAAAATATTAATATTAATTCAAATTATTCAATTAATAATAAAAATATTATAAAATAGCAAATGACTTTTAGCACAAAAAAACTAAAATGACAAATGCTCATAAAAATAAAATAAATATATGTATACAATTTTGAAAAATTAAACATTAATCAAATAAAAAAAATTATAAGAAAAGGTGGAGCATACGTTAATTATAGGAAAATATAGTATATGCCCCCGGAAAAAGTTTATACTATTGGCAAAAAGGTGTAACTAGATATTAAAGTTTTGCTGACAAAAATATATTAAATTTTTGCTGACAAAAATATATTAAATTTTCTTCCTTTTTTTCTTTATTCAAGTATTACTATTAATTTATTATTAATACCATAAGCTCCATAACCATTCTTTTGCTTTATAGCTCTCGTTAGTCTTTCAAAGTATTCCTTTCTCTCTCTGTGCCTACCATGGCCAAGTCTTTTGTTTTCGGACCAGCTCTTCTACTTCTATTACTACTCCTGGTCCGTACAGAGTCACGGGGTCGGTTCGAGCCAAAGATTCTTATGCCGACCGAGAAAACTAAACCGGCTGAGCAAGACGAAGACAGTATCGGTACGAGATGGGCGGTTCTCGTCGCCGGTTCTTCTGGATATGGAAACTACAGGCACCAGGTCTATACACACATATTTATAATCTTACACCTCATATATTTCTAGTGCTTACCGAATTAATTCTACAATTCATATCATTTAAAACTTTGGTTGAAATAATTATTATATTGCCTTGAGAATTCTTATGTGACATGCAAAGATTTTTTTTTTTTTTAGTAATCTTTAAAATAAACTCCGACGGTTATTTATTGTGTTTCTCTTATAATTTTTTTATCAGGAAAAGAGCTTATCTTTTTACAACTAAGATCTATTTTTCCTTAAACTAGTTCTGCTTTATCAAACAGATAAAAGTCTCTTTAAAACAAACAAAAAAATACCGCAAGTGTTTTTATTAATAAAAATATTTATTAGAAGTGTTTTGTTGCTTTTTTATTGAAGGCTGACGTGTGTCACGCATATCAAATCCTGAGAAATGGAGGTTTAAAGGAAGAAAATATTGTAGTTTTTATGTATGATGATATCGCAAACCACCAACTCAATCCTCGTCCCGGTACTATCATCAACCATCCCGACGGCGACGATGTTTACGTCGGAGTCCCTAAGGTATTATATATAATTATCTAGCTCCCCTCTTGAATCCTGATTATGCAATAATGTACCTTTGATCCATCTGATTAGCCTCTGTTTCGATTAGTCTGTGTTTCGGTTTGGAATATTCTGTAAGTAATTTTGATGGTCTATCCAGGTGTTAGTAACACCGTGTTACTACTCTAATATGCTTTGGTCCAATTAGGGTCTAACCAGGTTTTAGAGCTTTATTTTTATATTATTTTGGATCTATCGTGTAAGAGATGGTGGACTTAGGTAGTACCCAACAATTATATTTATAGTGATAGTGACTCTAGAGATATTTTGGTGTGGTAAACCAAACTTTATCTGTGGACCTTTGATTGGCATATCTCCTAGATTTATTATAACCACTAATTGTTTGCCTTTCTTATTAGTTATTCCGTTATATAATTTACCTTTTGAAATATCTTTTTTCAGGACTATACTGGTGATAATGTTACGGCCGCGAACTTCTACGCTGTACTTCTAGGAGACCAGAAGGCTGTTAAAGGTGGAAGCGGTAAGGTCATTGCTAGCAATGCCAACGATCACATTTTCGTATATTATTCTGATCATGGTGGTCCGGGAGTTCTTGGTAATTTCATCAACCCTGTGTTTCTTGAGAAGATAACTTCTAGTGGTTATGCTTGTAATTGATTGCTTATAATGGTGTGTAATTTCTCGTCGGTCAGGGATGCCAAACACGCCTCACATTTATGCGGCTAATTTTATTGAAACGCTTAAGAAGAAGCATGCTGCCGGAACATACAAAGAAATGGTAAAATTTAGTATAACAATTTGATTTGTTGAGTGGTTTAATTGGTTTCTTAGAATTAATGGTAATATTATTGTACTTGTATAATTGTGATAATGTAATGTAGGTTATATACGTAGAAGCGTGTGAAAGTGGGAGTGTATTCGAGGGGATAATGCCAAAGGACTTGAACATCTACGTAACAACAGCTTCAAATGCGCAAGAGAGTAGTTATGGAACATATTGTCCCGGCATGAATCCGTCTCCCCCATCCGAATACATCACTTGCTTAGGAGACTTATATAGCATTGCTTGGATGGAAGACAGGTACATATATATATTTATCTTATTATGAAGTGCTTTTATGTGTATATCTGTTGGTTTATTTGTTGTGATTCGTTTGCAGCGAGGCCCACAATTTAAAGAAAGAGACCATCAAGCAACAATACCAAACGGTATTGGGGAATTTTTGTTTCACCCGTTACTTGATGGTTGGTTGAGAATGTGAAATATATAGCTAATCTCTTTATCCCGGGTGTGTAGGTGAAGATGCGGACGTCAAACTATAATACCTATTCCAGTGGCTCCCATGTGATGGAATACGGTAACAACAGTATTAAGTCGGAGAAGCTTTATCTATACCAAGGTTTCGATCCGGCCACCGCTAATCTCCCTTCTAATGAATTACCGGTCAAGTCACGATTGGGAGTCGTCAACCAACGCGACGCAGACCTTCTATTCCTTTGGCACATGGTATTGGGCTGTTCTGTTTTGCTTATATTATTGTTTTCCGTTATCTAAACCAGCTGCAAAGATTTGGTTTACTTAAAAAGTAACAGTAATGGCTTTGGTTTTATAGTACCGGACATCGGAAGATGGATCAAGCAAAAAGGATGAGATATTGAAGGAATTAATTGAGACAACAAGGCATAGGAAGCATTTAGACGCAAGTGTCGAATTGATAGGCACGGTTCTGTTTGGTCCCACGACGAATGTTCTTAACTCGGTTAGAGAACCCGGTTTGCCGTTGGTTGACGATTGGGAATGCCTTAAATCAATGGTAAATGTTTCGCAATCCTTAAATCACATATCTTGTACATATTCCTATCCATGTTTATTCAACACTTGTGTTAAATAATAGTGGCTATAAAATGTACTGAAAATTTCTTAGGTACGCATATTTGAAACGCATTGTGGATCACTAACCCAATACGGGATGAAACATATGCGCGCGTTTGCAAACGTTTGTAACAACGGTGTCTCGAAGGAAATGATGGAGGAAGCTTCCACTGCGGCGTGCGGTGGTTATGAGGCTCGCTTCACTTCGTACCCGTCAATCGGAGGCTATAGCGCCTGAGACATTCTAAGGGTAGTCTGATTTTCAAGTGTTTCGAGTGGCAATGTTAAAGGTGGTCTCAAAATAATAGAGATGTTTTTCTTTCGATAGGTTAGTTGTCTGTAAATACGTACGTATAGCAAGAATGTCGTCTATGTTTCTTCCTCGTTTTTTAGTTTGGGATTTTATAATTTCTTTACAAATATGAACAAGTTGGGCTTTTATACACACTAAGACGATAAGCTTTTAATTAATAGGCCCATGGAAAAGAAATTTAAGACTAGTTTTGTTTTCTGCAGGAATTATCAGCTTAAATGGGCTGTTGTTGTTAGCTGCTTATCTTTGAAAATATTATTCACAAAGTCATAATAGTGGGTGGTATATTTATACATATTAGATAAAGGATAAATATTTTATAATTTTTTTTAATTAACTAAAAGTAAAAATTAAAATTAAATTACTCGTAATAATGATGCAAAATCACTAATTCAGAAGTTTTATTTTTATTTATTTACTTTTATTATTTTATTATTTAAATTTTATCACATATTTTCAAATGATTAGTTCTTTCATTCTATTTGAATTAATATTATTTTTTAATTTATTTTTAAAATCTTGATGAATTTATTCTTATATTTTAGTTAAATTATTTTGACTCTTTCAATATTTTATAAATCGTACAAAAATAAAAAACAAAATCATATAATCCGTAAAAATAAATAAAATAAGATTGAAAACGTCGATGTGAAATCACTCATAGAAAAACCTACAAATTATTTATTGATTTTGATTCTCATAATTTTTTTTTATATTAACTAAATTTTTGATTATTTTTTTCACATATATCTAAATTATTAGTTTTTTCTATTCCTATTTAAATTATGTTTACTATTTAGTATGTAACTACTCATATTTTTTTTTTTAACTCTTGACAAATCGATTTAAGTATTTTTATTTGAATTATACTTACTCACATTTTTTAATCATATTTGAATTTTTCATTTTTACTTATGAATCAAGTACAATCTTTTTTCCAATGAAAAACGAATTATATGTGTTTCATCACTTGGTTTCTTACTTGTTATAATTTTCACAACATGAAAAACTTTTAAAATAATTTTTTTCTCGTACATCAATTTTAAGTGGTAAGTCTTTAAAAAAACCACAATACAATGTACATTTTTAGTCTGATTTCAAAATATAATGATAATAGTTGTACATATTTTTGACATGTGGCTAAAGCTAATTGGAAACAAAAATTTTAGAAGAGGTTATTGAAATTTTAAATTGTTTGGTGGAAAGATCGAGAGAGTACAAAATTGTTTAAATAAATGTGAAATATTATAATCCTTAAAGATTTGGGTATGTAAACCTAATTCTTAAATTTCAAAAAAAAAAAAAAATGTGAACCTAATTCTATTCAAAAGATTTTTACATGTGTATTTAATATTCTAGTGAGAAAATATGTTTGATTTTTTTGTCATATCTATTTTTATTTAAAATCAAAGTATATGTAAGTGTGTATATATGTAGTTTATTTACATTTTTTTTTATGAATTACTAAAATAAGCTAATTGAAAAATATTAAGATATGTTGTTTTTATCGAATAAGAGAGTAATCGATGGTTTTTTATAATAAAAAAGCTGAAATAAAATTTGTGGAAGAGATTATTGAAGTTTGAAATTTTTTGGTGAGAAGATTGAGAGAGCACAAATCTTGTTATGTAAAGGTAAAATATTATAATCTTTGAAGATTTGGGTATGTAAACCTAAGTCTATTTGAACTCAAAAAAAAATTATACGTGTATTAATTAATATTCTAATGAGAAAATTTTGAAACTTAATTCATCTTAATAAATAAACGTAAAGGAAACGAGAAAAAAAAAGAATGGTTATATGAAAAAAATAAAACCGAGACATATAATAAAGTTAATATTTAAAGAATAGACCATGCTTATCAACTAATTATTTTAATGAATTATTTATTAGAAACTAATTAAATTTTTTATATATAATTTTTATAATCTACTTGATAAATACAAATATATAAGTTTAAAAAGAAATAAGATTTGTACGACACATGTCAAAATCTAATTGGAAAAAAAATTACATGTATCAAAATCCGATCGACCGACTGACACGTGTCACAATCATATTAATTACGAAATTTGACGCATCAAACTTTATATAATAAGATTGATTTATCATCACCATTGACCAAGTAACGCAATTAAAGAAATTTTATATCTACATACAATCGAAATGAAAAGGTTTAGAAAAGATCACTATAATACGATTCTGGAAAAATTAAAGGATTTTGAATTTTCTAGAAAATATTTCTTTAGTGAAAATAACATCACTTTTGTCTATATAATATCCTTATGGAATTAGATGATGATGAAATAAGATTTTTTTGTTTTTGTTTTGCATATATAATTCAAAAAAGTTAATCAACCAAATAAAAAGAAATGGTGGAGTATTTTTTCCATCTAAACTTAAATTGACAAAGTACTTAGTAATATTTAGATGGTAAATCCGATAATGTTGATTTTCTATTATTTATAATTAATATTTACCGATTTTTTTAGAAATATTAAAAATATAAATTTTGAATATACAATTTCTATTACTTTTTTAGTTTTTAAGTTTAATATAAACACAATCAATTTTGAAAAATTAGTAGATATATTAAGGGTCAATTTGGCAGATAGCCATATTAGATTACATAATACAGAAAATAGCTATGATATTTAGTTATTTTAGATTACATAAGTAACCATTAGCTTTGTTATTTACCGATTTTGTTTTGCAAAAAATTAGAATTTTTCAGATTTGGAAAGACGAAGAACGAGACGGTGAATTGCTCAGAACTGAATATATATTCACGTGGCAGTGATGACAATGACGAAGGGTTTTGGTGTGGTGGGTTTATCGAAACGGAGATTGGGTATGCGATTTCAGTGACGGTGGAGTTAGGACTCGCCGGATATGCGACTTCCGTGACGGCGAAATTATCGATGACGAAGACAACGGTGAAAGACAAGTTCGTTAAGATGTCGGCGACGGCAACGAATCCGGTGAGTCGTTGGCTATGGATCGATAACGAGTTTGTCATTAAGGATAGTATTGTCCAATATATATATATATTATACACTCTGTATCCTGTCCATAGAGTCAATATGGTTATGCTTCTAATTATAAAAAAAAATATTGGCTATTTCTGCCAATTTTTCATATATTAATGTATTATATATAAAAAATAAAAATATATATATTATACACTCTGTATCCTGTCCATAGAGTCAATATGGTTATGCTTCTAATTATAAAAAAAAATATTTGCTATTTCTGCCAATTTTTCATATATTAATATATTATATATGAAAAATAAAAATATCATTTATATATATATATATATAATTGTAATTGAATTAAATTCAATAGCATTCTTTAAAAAAATCTCATTACATCTGTTTATTATATATAAAACAAAATTGATAATTAAAAATACTAACAAAACTAATTGTTGAATATATTAAACAGAATACATTTTTTCTTCGACTGGCTTAAATCTAAAGATATATCACTATTATCTGAAGTATCAGATTCCAAACTCCACAATTACCCTAAATTTAACTTTCATTTCCTTATCTTATAATTACTGCCATATATAATTGATTTCATTGATCCGAAGAAGACTTACAAACCAATATGCAATCATTATCCTCCATTTCTATTTACATTTTGCTTTAATAAAGGAGATATTAGTGAGAAAAATTCAATAAGTCAATGAACAATTTAAAAAACACATCATTTAATTTTAGCCAATCAGAACATTTCAATTAAAAATATATAACATGGTAGAAATCTCTACATATTCTCATTAATTTTATAACATAAGCCAATTAATATATTTTTTACAAATTTAAGCACAACTAAATATAATATTTTAGATTTGTCATATCTATTTTTAATTTTTTATGATATATTAACAAAAAAATTATTATTATGAAGATCAATTTAGACGGAAAAAAAAATATCAATTTTACATTTAAAAAATATTGAAATAAATAACATTTGAATATTTTTAATCAATTTTACACATAAAAATATTAAAACTATTGGCATTAACATATGTTTGATCAAAAATATTTAACTTTATTACATTTATGCACAATATATATCATTTTGTATGTTTATAGATATTAGAAATCATGTGCTTTGTTATACACATTTAATATTTAAAAAATTGTATATGTTAAAATCGATTCGCCAACCCATTTAATTATTTAATTTCGTACTTCGTATGGATCAAAATCTAGTAATTATAGAATTAGTAAAATGAAGGTTGGTGTGCATATGTTTTTCTTCGTGCGCTAAATAGTTGACTTTAAGAGTCAACGAGTCAGCTTAAATATAATTATTTTTCTTGACTATTACATATTTTCATATATTCAAACATATTTATGTACACATATCCTTTATTTATTTTTTTCGTGTGCAAACTATTTTTTTAATAAAACATTAACATATTACAAAACATTCCAAGTTATTACACAAGGCAGATGATCTCTTCTAGCTATTTTTGCTAAACTATCTATCTCATAAACAGCTTCATGTTTGACATGAGTAAAAGAGAAAGCTTTTCTTGTGAAGGCTAAAGAGATTATATCTTTAACAAATGTAGATATTTCCATTAAACACCAAACATTTCTCTTCCTTGTTTGTTGGACTCTTTGAATGTTATCAAATAAAATTTTATTATCACCTACTAAGATAATATTATCATATCCCAACTTTCTTACCTCCTTCACTGGCATTAGTAATGCCACAGCCTCGACTTCTAATGGGGTAGAAGTTGATTCAACAGATGCTTTGCCATGGAAAATTTTATGCCCATTCTTTTTATATAAAGCCCACGCAATCCCCACTGCATCCTGATCTGATGTCCAAGAAACATCTACTACACAACAATAGTGGTTAGTAACTCGTAGGACATCTTGGAAGCTCTTAAGGATAGTGGCATTGCTATTATTATTTCGACTACTATGATCTTCATCATTCCAGACTTGCGAGTCCTCCCAGATCTGATAATCTACCATAGCTTTACTTATGACTTGTGGAATTGGTTCTCTCTTATTGTCAAATAGTAGTCAATTTCTCATTTTTCAAATTCTCCATCCAATAAATGGAAACAAAACTTCTTTGTTTGACTTTGAAGAATAATTAAGTGTAAGTGCAGTAATGTTCTGAAGTAAAGAATTAGTATGAAAAGAGTCACCTGATTGCGTTGAGATTTGAGAAAGCTCCCAGATCTCCTTCGAAACCCTACACTGGAACAACATATGATTCAGGACTCCTCCTTCTCACCATATATCTGACACCATTGATCAACATGGCAGCCTCTTCTTTTCAAAGACTCAGCAACCGGAAGACTATTATGGCATACTCTCCACCAAAAAGTCTTCAATGTAGGTGGAATTTTCAACTTCCAGATTGTTTGGTATAATCTGCTTGTTCCTAGAGAGGCAGATTGGTCTTGATTAAGATTACTTACTTCAGAATTCAATTGCATATGATGCACATAATATCCTAATTTCATTGTGTAATCACATGTTTTGAATAATTACAGGATATATGATCACTTACATTAGTAGTACTCAGTTTTTTACGTGTGATCCACTTTATATCCTCCTCATTCACATTGCTTTGAAACTTTTGTTGATCCCATTGTCCTATTCCTGGAATAATAAAATCAGAAACAGTTAATAATGGGTATCTTATACTACCTGGTCCATTAGCAGGGCTTGATGGAGTTAAAGGTAGCCATTGATCTTTCCAAACATTGATTTGCTTTCCATCTCCAACAATCCATTTTAGACCTCTTTTAATAACTGATTAGGTTTATATAATACTCTTCCATGCATAGCTTGAATTCTGATAGCTTCTGGCTTCCAAAAAGGAGGATTTCCTATAATACTTTCCTTTGTAAACCTGAGCTAACAAGGAATTATGATATTTCAACAGTCTCCAACCTTGCTTTGCCAAAAGAGCCTTGTTAAAATCTTTTAAATCCCTAAAACCCAAACCACCTTATTTTTTAGACAAAGTTAATTTGTTCCAAGCTACCCATGGAATTTTCCTTCTGCTCATATCATAGGACCACCAATAATTACGAATAGCAGAATTTATCTTGTTCAGTATTTCTTTGGTAACATGAAACAAGACATTGTATAAGTTGGTAAAACTTGTGCTACTGCTTTAATTAACACCTCTTTTCCAGCTTAGGATAACATCTTACTATACCAAATTACTAGTTTATGATTAATTCTTTGTTCTATATAGGCAAAAGTATTATACTTACTTCTACCTATATGCTCAGGAAGACCCAAATACCTTCCAAAACCTCCTATTTTGGTTATTCCATAGATTTAAGTAATAGAAAATTGAAGCGTATGAGGCACACCTTCAATGAATGTTATAGCAAATTTCTGATAATTGATTTCATGTCCAGATGCTTGCTGATAACCCCTCAATACTTGGAGCAGATTGCGACATTCTTCTTTTTTTGTAGCTTGACAAAATAAGAGAGAGTCATCAGCAAATAATAGATGCGATATTGCTGGACTGTATCTAGAAGCTTTATATCCATGCAAAACTCTTTTTTGAACACTAGACTTAATAAGTCTTGATAATCTTTTAGTATAGATTAAATAAAGATAAGGTGAAATAGAATCACCTTGTTTTATGCCACGCTGAGGAATTATCTTCTTTTTGTGTTGGAGAACCATTAATTAATATGGAGTAAGTAGTAGATATACAAGTCATGATCCATCTTCGCCCTACATCATTTAATCCCATCTTCCGCATAACTATATCAATAAAAGACCATTCCATTTTATTAAAGGCCTTCAAAATATCTAATTTCCATGCCATGAAAGGATGAACTAGCTTTTTAGTATGCATGGAATGAAGTAATTCATGAGCTATAAGGATATTATCTATAATCATCCTTCCTGGAATAAATGCTGATTGGTTCTCAGAAATGATTCTATGTAACCAAGGCTTTAACCTCTCAACAAGAATTTTTGAGATGATCTTATAAGAAATATTGCTTAGACTTATCGGCCTATAATCCTTAGGTGAAACAGGAGAATCAATCTTGGGAATTAAGCACACATGAGTATGATTGATATCCTGTTCTAAGTATCCATGCTAAAAAAACAGCTTAATAAAATCAAGAAGTTGATCTTTAATAACCCGCCAATGATGTTTGTAAAAACTAGCATTCAAACCATCAGGATCAGGAGATTTATCAGAATTTAACTTACGGATTACCTCATATACTTCTTGCTCAGTGATGGGTTTGGTTAACTCTTCATTGATCTCTGGGGTAATAGTTGATGGAATGCCCTCCAACAGTTTCAGAAGAAAAATTAGTTTGATTTGCAGTAAAAAGTTTTTGAAAATACCTTACCATTTCATCTTGTATCTCCTTCTGCTCCGTATATGTTCTTCCTTCAACATTCTGAATAGTGATTATTCTATTGAAACTCCTCCTTTGCTTTGTTTTTTCATGAAAAAAATTTGTATTACGATCTCCAGCTTGTAACCAGCTCACTCTGCTCTTAGTTTTCCAGTAAGCTACGTTTAATTGAGACTTTATATAACCAATATAGCTAAAATCAATTACAAGAGAATCATATGCTTGATGCAGTTGATGCTTTAGCTCTGAGATTCTCTTAGAGGAGTTTTGATTATTCTACTTCTTCCATTCAGCAAGAGCTGCCCTGCATTTAATTAGAGCCCTGCTAAAATGATGAGGAGACATCCTGCTACATTCCCTAGTCCATACATTTTTTACCAGATTATGAACATCTACATTTGTTCTCCATCTATTATCATACTTAAAATAACCATGAGTTTTCCATTTTGAGGAATTTGTATGTATCAGCAATGACCTATGATCCGATCCCCCCAAAGCTAAAAGCTGGATATAAGCGTTTGGAAACATGTCTAACCACTCACAGTTTGCTATAGCTCTATCAATTTTTGTTTTGATAGAGTAAGAATGTCTTTGACCAACCCAAGTATATTTTCTACCTACCATTTTTACATCATGTAAACCATTAGTAGATAACATACGCCTAAAAGTAGCAAAAGAGTTTTCTGACCTGGTAGAACCACCCTGCTTTTCCTGTTTAGACTTGATATCATTAAGATCCCCCAAAACTATCCATGGCCTACCTGAAGAACCTCTAGCCTCTGCCATTGCACTCATTTTATTCCACATTGGTTGTCTATATTTATAAATAGGATGGCCATAGATATAAGACAATACAAAAAATTTCATATCTTCCGTTATATATACATCAGTACGATTGAGTTCTGGAGGACTTACAAACTCTACTTTTACGGTGTTATCCCAAAAATAGCCATTCCTCCTCTAGAACCATCTGAAGGCAAAATAAAAACATTAGCATACTGAAGATCTTGCCTTAAATTATTTACAACCTTTTTACCTTTTTAGTTTCTACGAAGAACATAATCTCAGGTTTATAAGACTTCCTGATATCTTTTAGTTGCGGAATTGTCAAAGAGTTTGACAATTCCAGATCTTCATGGCTGCTGTAGTGGTTTAAGGGCAACCACCAAACCTTTGTTAGCGTCAGAGGTTACACTAATTTGCTTCTTAGAAGAGGAGGCTTCAACATCTGTCACAGTATCAGGCATCTTTCTTTTCAAACTTTGCTCCACATCCATAACCATATTGGTTGACTCCTTAGGAGCAGTTTCTAATGGACTCATAGATGGACCAGTTGGAGGGATTGCAGGGTCAGATAAGGTTACTGGTTCAACATCATGAGCAGTTAAGAGAGGTACTTGATAATGAGATTTAGAATTTTCTCTGATTTCAGAAGTTGAATTGAGTCGAGCTATTGCTTCTAAGCGTTCATTCTCTAGAGCATAAGGATTGTTCCCTATATGCATTAGTGCCTCAGCTGATGAGGTAAGCATAGAAGCTCTGGAACAGACTTCATAGCTGTGTCTCAAGCTACCACATGTGGTACAAAATTTATGGAGACCATCATACTTAAACTCTAACTCTACCGGTTCTCCTATATTCATGATTTGTACGTTCTGAACCAATGTGATTTCATTATTCACATTAAAATCAATCTTAACCCATACCTTCGCTGACCTATATTGACTGATTATCGGCTCAATGATTACGACTTCCTCTATATTCCCAAGCATAGATCCTATATCTCGGACAATATGTCTTCTCCAATATATTGCAAGAAGATTATTGATTCGTATCCAGAAAGAAAGATAACGAAGAAAAATAGGGTACTCCAAATATCTCGAGCACACATATCTTTTATTAATCATAGAATGTGTAGGTACCATTCTCCAAATTGAGTATAATCAAATTAACAAGTTTAAATTATTAACAAAAAACAAAATTTCCATTGGTATGTTGAAAAAAAAAAACAACTTTGAATTGTATGTTGACAAAAATAAAAAAGCAAGTTTAATATTATAACATAATATTTTTAACTGTTACAATTTTAATCAATATCTATATATCAATTTTTATAGATTTTAGACACTTATCAATCTGTTATTGGGTCTATCTTTACATATTACTTAGAAAAAATTATAAATGAAAGTAAAGCTAATTATTAGTTGAATTTGTTGAGTTAGTATTCGTCGAACATGCAGTAATTTTTTTTTATGTTCAATCATTAATATTGCATGAAATAATTAGAAGTTGGTGCATGATATAGTAATTAAAATATGCAATATTTTATGTTTTTAGTATAATAATTAACGATAATGAGCTTTCTAATTATCATTAGCATAACAAAACATTATATGAAATTTCTAATGTAAGCTTCATAAGTATTAAATTAGAAGGGTGCGAAAAAAAAATTGATCAAAAAAAGTATTAAATTAAAAAAAAAATAGCAGTTAAACAAATTTAAGTTATTGATGAATTGTCATTACACGGAATTAAAATTGATTTTTTTATCCGTTTATAAAATTAATCTACTATATTGAATTCTTCAATCTGCTATTATTTAACTCATTAATTATCAAATGGATTGGTCTAAATTATCATCAGAAAATTTATTTGGGTCGTCTTATCCTTAATTATAATTTTTGCATGAACTATTGATAACTTAGCTCAATTCAAGCATGAAGAATAATATTTTCTTTGATGTCGTTACCACCTTTTCAAATGTAACAAGCTATCTTCTCATTGGACAAGAAAGACGAGAAACAAACTTCCCCACGTGGTTTAATTTCTAAGGGCTTTTTTTTGTAATGATTAATAAGTGTTAAGAGACTTCTAGCTTTGAACAAATTTGTCTTCATTAAATGGGTTCATACCACGTGGAATACGTACATTCCCCAGCCCCAGAGCACCTAATCCTTTTTCACTTAGTTGGACCATTTTCCAGTGCTTTAAAAGTTTGATGCATGCCCCACGGATATTAAGACTAGCCAATCTAACAAATAATTTGTCAAGTTCTAACTATTATGCATTTATGCTTGTTTAAGTATCTAATAGTATTATGATCTTGATTTTCTTGAGATCAGAAAAAAATACGTGATCAAACTATATATATCTTCAGTGATTTAGTGGCAAACCCAGGAAAAAAATATTGCTATCAGGGTCATAATATATTTGAATTTATCAAAAATATATTTGAACTATATATGTTTAGTGGGGGTCATTACTAACATTTTTAACCAATTTAACCAACATATCATATTAACATAGATTTAAAATTTTAAATTATACAATTTAAGTGGGTTCAAGTGAACCTAGTTCTTCTCAAGTGAGTTCGCCACTGTATATCTTTGTGCAAAATACTCGCAGTCGAGCATTCGAGTTTTCAGAGCTGATACAAAAACTATAATGAAAAACCTAAAAACTGAAGTTTCATCGCATGAACATTTAAGAAATTCAGAACATTAATTGGTTAGAATTAATTAATTATATAGAAGATTGTTTGCTATTCATTAGACCTAAATTACGTAAAGTGCATGATGAATAATGTATGTCTTAAGATAATACATTTAGAGCAAATTAGCAAACTTCTGCCACCTTTGTCATGCGTATGTAGGATAGTATAATTGGTTGTCTAGTCCATTTTATACATTGTATTATAAAATTATTAACACTATATATTTTAGGCTTAAAAAAAACATTTGTAATAGGGCATGAGTACTCAACAAGTGTGGCCCTCTCCATGGTGCAAAAGTTTCCTTTAGATATATCTGGAAATTCTTCTTCTAGAATATAACCCCTAAAATATAACATTGTCTGTACACCGAAGCTACACATAAAATATCAGTGTATCTGTGTATGTATATATAGTATACTATCTAATTCATAATTGTAACGTGCAATTTCAGCAGGATCTGAATATATGAAAAGTAATTTTTGACATTTTTAATAACTATGATGCATAATTTTTAGATTTTTATTAGTGGAAAAGAAAATGGAATAAATATCAGAGAACATTACCGTAACTATCACCATTAAAAGTACATTATACTTATACATATTAAAAAAAAAAATCTTTAGATTCGTGATCAAATACCATTTTCTATATTTTTCACAATATAGACTTTTTAGTTCGGATAAAAATAAAAAAAATTCTCTAAAATAGCACACTTTTTAAAAAAAATGAATCCAAAAATATATGTATTAAATAGTTATGTGAATAAATGAAAAATATTAATTAATAATGTTTTAAATGAAAACCACAATAATATTTAATTATTTAAAAAAAAAAGTTTTATAGGATATTTCTGAAAAGAAAAGAGTTTTTTTTTTTTTATATAACCAGAAGGTGATCCGGATTTTTTATCATCCGACTAATCTCCAAAGTGAATGTAGCCGTCGAGTAGCCACTCACCGGATTTTTTAATGGGTCTAAATTATGGTACCATTTCGACTGGCTAAATAGAGATGAAAGTATTTTTCGAAAAAATCGAATTCAGATTAAAAGAATTTACTTATTTCCCTAAAACATTTTTAAGACTGACCACCACTTGGTTAAAAAGATTAGTGTTACTTAAAGAAAAACGTCTTATTGTCCTAAAGTTTTCTATGTTCAACTTACGGTAGGTGGCCAATAGGAACTCACCAAAACTTAGACATGTTTATTTTTAACAGAAGAAAACATAAATAAATTGTATGTCAAACTTTACTAACAATTGTATTTATTTCTGTTGTAATACTAAACTACTAAAACATTTTATCAGTACCAAAGATCATATCTGGTCGTTGAGAAAATATATCAATGGCTACAGAAAATATCAAAATGAACAAAAACTAAATTTTGTACTATTGTAGGGACTTTTCCTATATGTATATAATATATTGATCAAAATTCAAGCTCGAATTCATGCATATATTGATTATACACAGTCCTACAATATATGATAGCATCAGTGTGGAATTAATAATAATAGTTTAATCATGATCTCAAATAGGTAATCGACAAGAGGCAAGGTAGGACCAAAAATGACACTTTTTAGGATCACGGACTTTACTTTTGCTTCACTTCTATACTTCGTTTCAACAACACACAAATTAAGTTTCTTTTAAAAAAACTCAATGCCCATTTTCCAAATTTTATTAATAAATTTCGCTGTATTGTTGATTTGATTTAAGCAGAAAACAAACCTTTGCCCTAAAGTCCCTAACCTCAGCCGCAGAACCATCCGAATTTTGATGAACTGTCCTAAGGCTATAGTGTAATCTAACATAACTTACCTAATTTAGATTTTAAAACATTGTTTTGTTAGTTGGTTGGTTAGTTAATTAGTTACCAAAATATATACTTAGATCAGTTCTATCTAAAAAACATAACAAATTTTGAAATGTTATTTAAAACTCAAGATGAAGACATAAATCTCTAGAGACTAACAACATTAATTTCCCAAAAAATAATATAGTTGTTGTATCACTTAGTTAAAAGAATGTATTATGCATTTTTAGACCCAAAAAAAAAAAACCTAAAAATTATAGAAGAAATTGCATAAAGCATTTGACATGGGGCTGATTGGCATTTAGGCTGTAGAAATTTTAATGAGTTATACAACTCTTACAGTTAAATATTAGCCAATCAAACTTTTACTGCTTTTATTTTTTTAAAGTCACTACAATCACATTTTATATGACTCTATTCATACCTAATTTAAATTATTGGAAATTTTTCAAAATTACCAATATTTCATAAAATTATCCCAACATTTTTAGGTTATCAAATTTTTAAAAATATTTACCAAAATATGTAGCATTGGTGTTTTGTTCGAATATATAGATTCAAATATGATATTATTCATATTTTTGACAAAAACAAATTATAGTAAAAGTCACAGTTTCAACAGTTTTTGTTGCCAATCAAACTTTTGAAAATATTTAAAGTAACAATTACAGTTTTTACAGCCAAAATCTTTACAGTCAAAAGTCTACAGCAAAAATCTACAGCCACAGTCCTTACCAATCAGCCCCATAGTCTTTGAACTTGAATTTTGGAATCCTAACCATAGAAATAGAAATTCCAGTCAATCTCATCACCAGAGAGCATCACTAACACTATCGCTATTACCTTTCGTCTTTTTAAACCAACTATTTGTGTTTGCAGTTGATTTGGTTCTGAACAGTGGTAGTAAGATGCAGGACGAGATATGTGCGAAACAGTTCAAATAATAACAAAAGTATATACACATAAATAATAAAAAATAATATAAGTATATATTTTTGTTACTATTCGGTGCATAACGGGACGGGACGGTTCCATTCGCAACTTTATTGAATAAAAATTTGAGAATTGTTGAAGAAGAAATATAAAAGAGTCGACGATCTATTTCTCCACGAGAAATATGATATCATCATATATGCTGTCCAAATTATACCCTATGTCTATATGTCCCTAAAATAAAGTTCGAAACCTATATACACCCGAATTGAAACTTTAAGATTCAATTACACACAAATAGTGGTTTTACTGGTTTATGACCTAAACAGATATCAAACCATTTAAAACCAAAATTAACCAAAACCAAACCACTTAAAACATTAAACCAGATTTAAAATACTAAACCGAGGCATTTTAATTAGCTGGTTTGGTTTTGATTTTCTCAGCTTTTTGAGAGAGCGAGAGATTGACAATAGTAGCCATATCCAATAATATGATCCTCATCTCAGCCAATCATCTTCTTCCTCATCGCCGTCGTTGGAAGCTCGAGTTGACAGAGCGGACAAGGGTAAATAGAATCTGGATTGGGAATCTGATTATAGGAATTTTTTTCTAGGGTTCTTAGTTTGAGAAGTTTTGATTTTGGGTTTGTTAGAGATGGGTTTTGGTATCTCGGATTGTAATCCGGTTTAGTGTCAACTCAATTGGTTAAGATTTAATTTCAAAACAGTAAATCATCGTTAACCGATATATGTGGGTTTTGAGGTTTCGAACTTTCATTTGGTGGGTATATAGGTTTTAAACTTTCAATTGGTGGACATATAGGGTCGAAATTTTATTTTCAGAAACATATAAATAGAAGGTATAGTTTGGACAGCATATATGATGATATCATATTTCTCGTGGGAAAAGAGATCGTCGATCCAATATAAAATGATTAAAAGAAAATGTGTGATGTTATAGAAATGGAAATATATTGAAATTTGAAAACCAAATATTTTAAAAATAGAAGAAGGTGTTGACGTCGAAAAAGGAAGAAGAGGAAGAAAACGGGATGGGACCCGCATAACCCAACAGCAATGATCGAAGCTTATCTCACGCCGGACCATTAGCCGCCACGTCAGAACATTTCGTTTGTGGGCCCCGAATTCCACTACGCCCCTCTGATTTTATTTTATTTTTCTAAAACCGTCGCCGATTCACAGCTATCTCGGCTCGGCTTGTTCAACTCTGTTCTGAGCTGAATAAGCATTTTTTTTTTGAAAAATTTGGTGAGATAATCGAAAAAAAAAATTATCTTAAAAACTAACTAAAACTTTTTATGTGACCAATTCTTAGCCACTAATTTTAGATATTTTGGTTAGTTTTTAAATTTTTGTTTTTTTTATTACCAACCAAATTAATCCTTTTTTGTGGTTTTATCATTTCATGTGAATTATATTGAAAGAGCAAAATTTACAAAGGTTTACGGTTATTTTTTTTACAAAAAAGAAAGCCGTAGCTTTAGAGATACAACCAGAAAATTTAGTGGGCCTAAACCAAATTCAGAGCACAATGGGCAACAAACTTTTTTGTTGGCAAAAACTCCGTTTAAAAAAAAATAAAAAATAATATATATATATATATATATTGGTTTCAAATTAATAATTAAAATAATTATAAATTTCAATTAAATATATAACTATATATTTGGTAATGAAGCTACTGTTTGGAATGATTTTTCGAATGCGGATCCGATTGGTGACCTAAAACGGTACAAGTTTTTAAGCTGTAAATAATTACATAATAGTACAAAGATGTAAGAAATAGTGGTAAAAGAAAACGGTACAAAAAAACTGTGTAATTTTATTGGTAATGTTTTAGGTACTGTTTTTATGATTGATAACTATAAATACGGTATACTTTGTATCGCAGCGGTACAAAGTTTTCAATTAAACCCGCAATCAAACTATGACATGTGTCAAGCAAAACCTACTATAATTTGACAAAAATTCTAACACGCAAAGAAAGTAGGCCTTACTCTCCGATCAGTATGAATGACTTCAAAGACAACATGAGATAGGCCGCGGTCTCCCTTATCCAGGTCATAAGAGATTCAGCTTCTCGACTGGTCATATTCTCGCCATGCATTTAACATGTATGACACTCTATGCAGAGTCCACCAAACTTTAAATGCAATCGCACTGAAAACATGTTTGCTGTTTGACAATACCAAACATGCTATCTCCCAACACATGTAACTCATCACAGAAGATATCGAAACACCAGAACTATCAGTGTCATGACGCTGCATCTACTAAATACATATTGCAGTCTGTCGTCTACGATGTAAGTATGCGTGGATTCTCAAGACGTGAGAATTTTGTCTTCTTAAGAATCTCTTCAAATCCTAAGATTAAAAGTGGCTTTACGTGGCCTAGATCTTGATCATGGATCATATATTTTTGTTGGAGGAAGTCGGGAGTCTTTTAACTTCCTAGGGGGTGATTGATTATAGGACCTGATTGGTAAGGATTGTGGCTGTAAACTTTTGCTGTAAACTTTTGGCTGTAAAAGCTGTGACTGTAACTTAAATTATGAGCAAAAGTCTGAATAATAATTAAAACTATAGATTTTGATTTATTAATTATTAAAACTCGATAATTATAAAATGACCTTGGAAAATATAATAAATTTTGTTGAATAAATCATAATGGTTTCAAATAAAATTTATAACTCATTCTAAAGTAACTTAGTACTATATTAAAAGAATAAATAGAAATCCTTTTGCTGTTTATTAATTAGTGAGATAGTTAAAAATATATCCAATTATTGATTTCTAATAATTATATATAATATAATTAATATATAAATAACATAATTATGAAAATAATTTCAAAAATATCAACAAAAATTATTTATATAGTTTATTGAAACTGATTCCACTAATTAAAAAAATTGATTGCCAATTCAAATTCTAAAATTTAATTAATTTATTTATTAGATTCAATTTCAGTTAATCACTTAGATTTTATTTTAATTAATTCTATTATCTGAAGAGCGTGAACTCAATTGAAAAAAGTGCAACAAATTAAAATATTAAACAATAACCATGTGAAGTTTAGTTTCTATGACTTTAGAGAAAAGAAAAATTTAAAGAACAAATGAAAAAAGTCTACGGTTGGGCTGTTGAAAAAAAATGGGAAGGAAAAGTCTGATTGGTTGAAATATAACTATGAGGACTGTAAAACTCAATAAAGTCCATAGAGTCCAAACGCCAATCACCCCCTATGACTTTTACTTTAGGCTGTTACTGTAAAATAAATTGTGCTGTGACTTTTTTTTTTTAATAGGACTGTGACTTTTAAAAAGAATAAAAGCCATCTATTATAGACTTTAAAAATTAACGTGAACTTGTAACAAAAAAATTAAATTTAGACTGTGAGAGATCTTTGAGAAATTTTAGGAAAGTAGAAGTGTAATTGGTTAAAAATGGCTGTAAAAAATATTTTAAAGTCTACGGTCTTAAAAGTCTCTTCTCCAATCACCTCCCTAATCACTCATCTGCAAGTGTACCTTTTACTGGGTAGTGTGGCCACATTACCAAGTGTCAAAGATCTAATTAGAAAGTTTCAATACTCATCGAATTGTTTGTTCTTTTGAAAAATCGGACATAACCGTCCTAAAAACCGGCCCAAAAGAATTAGAATTAAACTAAGAAATAGTTATCCAAGAAATAAAAATCCCTTCTAATTTTTTTTAAACCTTCCGATTCATTTAGAATGTATTATTTACTATCTTAGAAACATTAATTTAAAAATTAAGTCTAAATTCCCTTAAAATTTTACAGAAAAAATACAAACTTGTTGCGAAAAGGAAATTTGATAAAGATATTAAACCGATTTATAAACTTTCAAAGGTTTATTTTCGAAAAAGAGGTTAATGGTAATTTGATTTTTTTAAATTTTTTTTTTTTTATTGTTATTGGTTTATAAATTTAAATTTTTTTTAGTAAACTCATGTATTATTGGTATGCAATTTTTAATTTATATCAAAATCCTGCAATATACAATTTTGTTGTTGTTGATTTTGTCATTGTATTAAAATTTAATATTATTGAGATGAAGATTCCCCACAATTTTTTAATATGAACCCTCCCTTCCCCTAATCTGTTAATCTATACGCTATATATGGAGTATTTTATAGAGCGCAATAATTACCTTCTAAAAGTATACATATATATATATTTCATTGGATATATTTAACGGTTAGGCTCCGAATGGTGACACTGCGATGCGGGATGGGATAGGTGCGGTGCGGTCCGAATTGTAACAAAAATATATACATATACATATATAAGTATAGAATTTAGTTAGATACACATATATAAGTATATATTTTTGTTACTGTTCAGTACGGGGTGGGACGGTGCGGGATGTCACCATTCGAAGTCTAAGGTTTTTTTTTTTTATAAAATAATTAAGGTATGTTTCCGCATATATTTTCGTTGGAAATGATTATTATGAATACAAATGCATACATATATGTAGTACACACATATGACATATATATATATATATATATTATTTAAAAGAATCCACTTATGAATAAATTTGGACTGTCAAAGTGAAACATGTTCAACAATTTTAGAACTGAGAAGATTTGTAACTACAATATTTAACGTTAATGAAGATGACAATCCACTTTTGGGTCCGATTACGAGTAAAGTAATTATCTCCTTTAAAACTCTATCTACATAATTTTTTGGTAAAGTTCGAGAACACAACCAAGAAAATATTTGATGTAATAAATAAAATTAGTGAGATCAAGCGAAATTTGATTTAAAAAAAAACAACAAAGCTGGATTAGTAAAGTGTCTTAATCAATTCCATTTATGTAGATTTATATAATTATTAATTTATGATAGTAATGAGATCCCATATATTTACACGGAAAGATTTTTGAAAATATAATTTTTTTTCTGTTAATATTTATTAATTTATCTAATATTATTATTTATATTTACAATTCAGATACACACATTTTTATATATAAATCCAGGTTATGACACGACAACTTCACTATCACTAGCTAGTACAACCGATCAAATGGTAATTAATATAACCTAAACTATAAATTACAAGTTTCATTTCATTACAAGTTTTATGTACCTTTATTTGAGAGAGGCACGTTTTCTTTCATTTTCCTGACCTAGGCATCTGCTTTCTCCTTTAAATCTTTCATATAAAATCATGAAATCATAATCAAGTGGTGGTGGTCCAGTAGTTGAAAAATTCACTCTATATCTTTTTTTGATAGAATTCTCCTACTGCAATTTCCATTATTTTTGGCCAGACGTCTACAGTTGCAAAAAAAACCTAGATTTCTATGGACCTCGGCATGAGATTTTCCCGGTTAACCAAAATTTTTTTTTGCAAGTTTCGATCTTTTCAATGATTAAATATATGATACATGAACTATTAACATGATAACCCTAGACAGACGTCTTCAGTTACAACATGTTGGTTTGTAAAAAAGAGGGTTTAATGTTCATTAAAAAAAAGAATTTTCTTTAAACTTTACTGTCTCCATCAAAAGCTGGTGGGTGGTAATGGAGGTTGCCATCTATCTCTCTCTCTCTCTCTCTAAATCTTGCTTGAGCCCCCTTATGATCCGCCTCTCTTTTCTCCCGAAGCTTTTGCAACAAATAAAGTATCTCACTCGGGGATAAAGGACATAGAGAGACTATGATTGATAAGGACAAAGAGGGAGAGAGACAAAGTAGTATAGATTATTAGGACACGGTTGTCTACTTTTTCTTGCGCCTTCTTTCTCTCTCTCTCTCTCTCTCTCTCTCTCTCTCTCCTTCTTCATCATCATCATCTGATTTTCTTTATTTAACCCTGCTCTCTTTCTCTTTTCCCATCCTCTCTCTTAATATCTCTTGGGATCTGATCTCTTTCCGGTGGCCATTCCCGATGATAACTGTCAAATCTTTTCCATTTGCATAACATCTCTCCTTTTAGGGTTCTCTCTCTCTCTCTCTCTCTCTCTCTCTCTCTCTCTCTCTCTCTCTCTCTCTCTAGCTCTAACTCTATATTTCATGAAGAGTTTGATCTTTACAAGTACAAGAGGAAGATTCAATAGAATCTACTCACATACAATAACTCAAATCCTGAGCTTTTTGAAGGGTTTGAGTTGAATCTGCCTGTTTTTGAGTTTGTTGAGGTATAGACCCTAACTTCTTTTGAAGTTTCTACTCCATGTTTGATCCTCGATCTCTTTGTCTCTATGTTTTTGGGTTTTTTCTAGTCAGATATTTTACAGATATTTTTACCATTTTTTTTCTTGAAAATCGTCACTTTTTAAAATCATTATCATGATGATCCTCTCATCCTACTCAATGTTGCTGATGTTACAAGCTAAGCAAAATATCATCCTTAATATATAGGCTCGTGGGATATGTTTCAGAGTACCCAAAACCATAAATACATGTTTTTCCCTAAAATTTGTTTTGATTAATAATTTATAAATGATCTCTTATAGGATGATCAACCTAAAGATATTTCTCCTCTTTATCTTCTTCCGGCCTTGACTTTATTTACTGATACTTTATATGCAATTGTCAGTTATCTTAGCATATATGGGACTATCTTTACAAAATTAATAATATGGAAGAGTTTCTTTACCTTATGATCATTTAATTTGTTAAATGAAAACCTAATTAGCTGGAAAATACTACACACATGAATGTCTAATATGATATATAAGAATAAATGTATGCATGTATATGTTTGGATTATATTGTTTACCATATGTCTATAAGTCCCATAGATAACCCTAATTAGTTTCTGGTTTTTTTCAAACGATCATTCACTGCACTAGATCATGTATCAAAACTTATTTATAGAAATTCTTAAATTGTACTTTCATGATCCTAATTTCATCATTTTTAACAGTCGTCGTTTCATCTCATAAACAGGCTAATCTCATTACGTACCCAAAAAAGAGAGAGTAAGGATTAAAGGATGAATTCGTTTACACATGTACCTCCTGGCTTCAGATTTCATCCAACTGATGAAGAACTAGTAGACTACTACCTAAGGAAAAAAGTTGCATCAAAGAGAATAGAAATCGATTTCATCAAGGACGTTGATCTTTACAAGATTGAGCCATGGGATCTTCAAGGTTTGACCAGAAAAATCCTATCATCTCTCTTTAGTGATCCTTGTTTGGATATATATTTATATATGGAAAGGCTTACGGTTTTTGTTTTTTTTTCTTTCTTTGTGATAATTTAGAGTTATGCAAAATAGGAAACGAAGAGCAATGTGAATGGTACTTCTTTAGCCATAAAGACAAGAAGTATCCCACGGGAACTCGAACCAATAGAGCGACGAAAGCAGGATTTTGGAAAGCCACTGGAAGAGACAAGGCTATATATTTAAGACATAGTCTTATTGGTATGAGGAAAACTCTTGTGTTTTACAAAGGAAGAGCCCCAAATGGACAAAAATCGGATTGGATCATGCACGAATATCGCTTAGAAACAAATGAGAATGGAACCTCTCAGGTATATACATTGATCCAAACTCAATATCTTTAACTCATAGTTTACTTGCATAAGGAAATAATTTTTCCCATGTATAGTTGATTCTTAAGTATGTCTCCTAATTAAGACTCATTTGGATAGTTCACATGCATTACGACACATCTATAACTTTCATGTCCAATACAATATGTCCATAAGTGCATTGTCAACTCATTGTAAACTTTCATAATTCATAAAGATACATATATGTAGCTTACATATTATTACAAATGGAACTCAAGACACATACAGACAAATGAGAACCCTGGTTCTGTTCTTTCTTTGTATATGTCACAATATCCGAACTCGATTTTCACTGGTCACTGCAATCAACATGGCGGATTGCATGTCATGTGAAGATTAAAATTCAGTGGATAAAACTTTCTAATTATCTTCAAGTGTACATGTTGGAGGAACATATATAGATTCTAAGGAACATTATTGATGTTGTAAATGTGATCTTATTTATGTGATATATTTGTGTAGGAAGAAGGATGGGTGGTATGTAGGGTTTTCAAGAAGAGATTGGCGGCGACAGTGAGGCGAATGGGAGATTATGATTCATCGCCATCGCATTGGTACGATGATCAACTCTCTTTCATGGCCTCCGAACTTGATTCCGACTCTCCACGGCGGATTCTTCCCAATCATCATCATTATAACCGCCACCATCACCGGCAGCCGTTGCCTTATGGCCTCAATGCGACTTCAGCTTATGCACTCAACAACAACAACAACCCTAACTTGCAATGCAAGCAAGAACTCGAGCTACATTACAATCACATGGTACAGCATCAACAACAAAACCATCATCTTCATGAATCTATGTTCCTCCAGCTTCCTCAGCTCGAAAGCCCTAACAGTAATTGCAACTCTCTACCTTATGGATCAAGCAACAACAATAATAACACAAGAAATATTGGTAACTTGCAGCAGTCAGCAAATCTCTCTCAAGAGGAACAATTACAACAAGGGAATCAAAGTTTCAGTTCTCTTTATTACGATCAAGGAGTAGAGCAAGTGAGTACGGATTGGAGAGTTCTCGATAAGTTTGTTGCTTCGCAGCTAAGCAACGAGGAGGCTGCATCCGCGGCTTCTGCTTCTGCTGATCAGAACAGATCCAAGATCGATGCGAGCAACACCGCTTATCAAGTCGAAGATGAGGGAATGAATTCACTGGAGAATGATTCTGAAAGGGTTGTTGAAATGGGAGAAGAGTATGCTCATGCTCTCTGGAAATAGTGATCAAAGTGAAGTAGATGCAAGGATGAATATATATGTTGAATATAATTGCACACTAGTGATGTGTAAATGATGGTGGAAACAGATTTATAGTTAAGATGCAAGGGGGAAAACATGGAGTTATTTCCCGGATTTATGGAGGTTTTGTACATAATAAAAACCTAAAAACTATGGTATTTGCTTTTGAAGATTCTTGTTACATTATTGAACTCTATGTTATATGTATGTATTTATGCATGTATATGTATGGATGTATTAATGTATATGCATTCCTAATTATATATATATGACCATGTGAGTTATGATTTTATGGGAGACCAATTATTGCATGAAAGGACAAGAATTTCTTTTTAATAAAAAATGTATTCTTGTAGTTATATTATTTTAGCAAAGTTTGATTTTTTTTTTTTATATGAATATGAATATTGTGTAGGAACAAAGGTTTTGTTTTCTTTTATTTTTAAAAAAGCTTTTTAAGCAAAATAGTTCCTTGCCAAAAAAACAAAAAACAAGATATAGCTATATATTAATTTTGAGATTTACTCAATTTCGGAGCCAGAGATGCATTAGGTTGCGGAAGCGTTTCCTTTTCCTTCTTTGCTAGAATCATGTTGCGGAGTTTTGATACTCTTTTAATTTATAGATTAAAGAGACACTTAAATCTTTTAATTTATTCGACCTTAATTACCATAACACTTCCTTAGGAAAAAAAAAAAAAAAAACACAAGAACATAGTACTATAGTAGAACAATAAATTCATTCATATATTACATATACCAAATTAAGATATTAATAAATGAATTATCAATTGAGTTTAATTTGAATTGACTTACACATTTGAGTTGTCTTGATGATAACAACTTAGAAGAAGCTTGAAAAGTTAGTTTTTGAAACCTAGAGATATTTTGTATATTTATAAAGGAGCGTGAAGGAGAAGTAAAGATGGATTGAAGAAGATCAATGTAGTTGTAAAAAAAATTGTTAGGACATGTTGGCTCGAGAATATACTTATATACATATATAGAGAGACAAGTCGTGAAAGTAAAGGAAGATAACAAAAGCATGCTTTGACATTAGGTATTTTATAATTATAATGTTTTTTTTTGTTGATAAAGTATAATTAGAATGTTTAATTCAAGGGAGGAAGAAAAGACAATATTAGCTCAATCTAGTTGATGAAAAAATGTTTTGAATTTATGTCAAATCTCAATTCGAATAACATGTTACGGGAAAACTCACCCGTCTCGTAACAATCAAATCAAAGAAACAAAATCGTTCAAAATGTTTGAAAATCACTTTTGTTTACTTGTTTTTTTTTCTTTTCAGTAGAACGTTTTCTATTATTATACATTGCAATTACTCTAAATAATTGTTCAAAAAAAAAAAAAAATAGCAATGAACAACTTCATTTCATTTTAATTTTGTGAAGGAACATCATGATTTGGGCGTGCTCTTTGGGATTGACACACGACATGGTCCCGGTCCAAGCGAAAGCGTCGGATAACATCGAATTTTTATTTTGCATCATAAAAAAATAAAAATAAAATTTGACCATTATTAGACATTGATCTGAATAGCATTACTCAGATATAGGGAGCATTATATGAGACAAAACCATGAGACGTGTCATCATTAATGTTTTTCTTATTTAGGGCGTTTACGCCACAAATGACAAATCCCAAGAACTCTAAAGAGTTTTTGTTGTTGGCAACAAAGAATTACAGCCTTTTCAACATTAATTATCAGTATTTTGTTATTTTTTTCTTGTTTATAGAAACTAAATAGAATTCGAGTAATATTTGGTTTTTCTTATATCGTCTTAAATAAATTAAAATAAACGAATCAAAATACCTAGAGTTCACAAGAGATACATACGAAACAAAGCAACAAATTCGAACAATACTAAAGATATATACAAATCAGTAATAGGTTTTACACCACAGTATAAAATCTTTCATGATTGAAAAAGCTTGATCCATCGCTGAAATCTTTAGCATATGTTTGTTTTTTTCCAACAAATTAGACCTTCTAGGTTGATATTCTGTTTCGGAAGAGCCCCAGACAAACCGGTACAAGTAATACCAAGCCAAACCGTTGGATTTTCTCGTAAGAAAATAAAACCTTTTTCTTTGAAAAGATATATAGTAATTTTGGGAGTAACTTCCAATCGAAAATAAGTTATTTCAATAACTCATTTAATCTCTGCATTCATTAGAATTCTACTATCTTTTTCCTTTTCTCTATGAAATTTTAGATCAACTAAAAAAAATGTATTTTCTGTAAAACTCTAAATGTAAGACACTGGAATCAAGAAAAATAAATATTTGAATTGAAATTAAGCAAAACGTGAACAAATTTTTGAAATAGAGACATTATGAAAAA
Source organism: Pseudoturritis turrita (assembly GCA_900406555.1). Taxonomy (NCBI): domain Eukaryota; kingdom Viridiplantae; phylum Streptophyta; class Magnoliopsida; order Brassicales; family Brassicaceae; genus Pseudoturritis; species Pseudoturritis turrita. The sequence continues at coordinate 153,302 of OVBL01001065.1, read as the reverse complement.
AACTTAAAAGCCGGCATTGAAACATTATCCGAAAATAAAGTTATGCGACGCCTCTCGGTTAGGTGTGGGCAAAATTCCCGAATCGAACCAAACCAAACCAAACCAAATCGAACCGAACCGAATAACGTAATTTGGTTTAGATTCGGATAATCCAAATAACCTAAACGGACTCATCACTAAACTTATTTGGTATCTGGTTCGGTTCGATTCGGTTTTTTACCGAATACCAAATTGTCCAATTGATTAACCGACATTAAAATACATATCACTATTAGAGTTTCTTATATTTATAGTTAATTGGTTTTAGATTAATGTTCATAACTTCAATAACTTCAATAGTTTTATACTTTTGAGACTTGTAGCTTTGACTTTTCGTTTGCTCCTTTTTTAACATTGTCATTTTGTCTCTGTCGAGCAAATATAACGCTAGTGTTTCTGGTGAGTGAGAATAAAAAATAAAATGTTTGAGAATTATAAAATACGAGGACATTTATTTATTTTTAAAAAATTTAAATGTTGGAGTTTTATTTGTTTTTAAACATTGGATTTTCTATTATGAATGTGTGTTTTTAAACAGAAAAACAACTAAACCGAATTAAAAGTAAATCCCAAATGGAACTTATTTTCCTAAAACCGAATAACCCGAACCGAAGCGAACCAAACCGATTAACCGAATGCCCACCCCTACTCTCGCCAATTAAAAACACAAACAACGACTAGACTTTTTTGAAAGAGAAGAGAAAAATCCTAAATTATTATAAGTTCATAATTACAGAGTAATATTCGGTTCACATTTTGATTATAGAAGATATATCTTTAATTGAACGATTTAAAGAAGAAGAATCAATTATGAATTTTAATTGATTTTGAAATCTAGGCAAAATCACGTGTTATTAGATTATTGATTTTAAAATCCATATCAAAATTCTATGTGATTCGATTTTTAAATTCTAGTTAAAATCATGTGTTATTCGATGTTACGGATTTACGTAATAATTTGATTTCATAATAAATTTTAATGGATTTAAAAAAATTTCTAAATTAAAAATATAAAGAGTCAAATCCGAAAAAAACTACAAATTTACAAAAAATTCTAAATTTTATAAGATTTACAGATCAGTTAAAATACACAAAGTTGATCGGTTTAGTTGAACGATTTAATTGGTCTATTCTTTTTGGGGTTTTCATTATGGTTTACTCTTTGACGGGCTTTAATTTTGCTAAAAATGGGCTTAGAAAATCAAAATATAAAGTAGAAATTTCGACACACCTAATATGTACTTTCTTCATTTCACTTGCTTGCTTTCTTAGAAAAATGAACCCTTTAAATCTCAGGTTGGAGAGGGTTTAGTTTTTCCTTGGGATTTGACTCTTTGTATTTTTATAAAGATTTCTGGGTTTCGTTGTAATTCGAAATTTCTACTTGATTATAATTGAAATCCCAATCTTGTAATTGAATTTAATTATAAAGATTTCTGGGTTTCGTTGTAATTCACAACCAAGAGATTGTTAATTGATTATATAGCTTTTATGAAAATTGAAGGTTTGTTAAAAGGTTTTGATTTGGACAATGTACAAGAGAAGAAACGTTCCGGTTTTCAGGGATTTTCCAGAAGGTTGTGGTGTTTTTTCAGGACACCATGTATCCAATGCTGGTGAATCTTTGATGCAATCTAAGTTTAAGGTAAGAGTAGTAGTCAGTTTCTATTCAGACCGATCTGTTTTTCACTTGTGACGTTTATGAAATGCTAATAGAGCTTAGATTGGTTTTGAAATGTTAAAAGAGAAGAGGAACCGTGCTGGCTCGTAGAGACTTCCCAGACTTCTCCGAGATAGAAAAGGCAACATCAGATCATTCGGAGACCGAGACTTCGAGAATTGCAGAAGGATTGGATAATAACTCAAGTGATGTTGCAGAAGACTGTTGAATCTAATGGAGGTGTTAAAGATCATCAAGAGAATGAAGTTGTAGGAGAAGAGAAGTCTTGAGTTTTTCTTAATCTTATGTTTTTTGGTTTCTCGTTTAATGGTTTGATGAACCATTCATTTGCAGGAGAAGAGAAGGTGGAAACTCTGAAATCATTAAGACGACAAGACTCTTTTCTTATTCCATTAGAACATTAGCTTTTAGAAGTAAATCATTCTTTTGTCTCTTTAGATTTGAGGTTTCAGATTATTAGAGGAATCTGTGCAAAAGATCTCATGATTTTACCAAAATTGATTAATTCCCCTAAAGATCACAACTTTGATACTTTCTCATCTTGATTTTTGTTAACAATCACTACGCAAAGGGGATTATAAACCAAATTTGTTCAAGTAATTGAAAATTACTCTATTTGATCTTATTTATATCAAATTGAGAAATGAAACTGAAATTTCCAAGCAAAACCTATTTGTTAATCACTCAAATTTTGTCTTCAAGTGTGATGAATCACTACTCACTAGGGTTTGACTTCGATTCGATTATAATTGGTTTACTATAGAAATTAAAATATTAAACCGGAATTGAACCGGTTTTGGTATCTCGAATCCCGGTTACCTTTTCCCATCTCTCTCAATAAACATTTCGTTTTTTAGGATTCTCAATTAGACAAAGCAAAAAACCTGAAAACGATGCAGAAATCAATTGCGATTGCATCGACGGCGAAGAGATTTCTTCATCGGAATCTTCTGGAAAAAGGTAATCACGGAGCTTCTCCTCCTCCTTTGTTTAGCCATTGCGGTTTCTGTCGTTGCTGGGTACGAGCTTTTTCTAGCGTTACTGATTTCCGAGAGAGATTGAGCAAAACTCGGCTTCGTGATATCAAGTTTGATGATGCAATCGATTTGTTCAGTGATATGGTCAAGTTTCGTCCAATCCCTTCCATTGTCGATTTCAATAGATTGTTGAGCGTCATTGTCAAGATGAAGAAGTATGATGTTGTGATCTCTCTGGGGAAGAAGATGGAAGTTTTGGGTATTCGAAATGATATTTATACATTCAATATTTTGATAAATTGTTTCTGTAGCTGCTTTCAAGTCTCTCTTGCTTTATCTATTCTTGGGAAGATGTTGAAACTTGGTTATGAGCCTGATAGAGTCACGCTAGGCTCTCTTGTGAATGGGTTCTGTCGCAGGAATAGGGTTTCTGATGCTGTTTATTTTGTTGCGAAAATGGTGGAATTAGGATATAAACCTGATATTGTAGCGTACAACTCGATCATTGATAGCTTGTGCAAAGCTAAACGGGTGAATGATGCTCTCAACCTTTTCAAGGAAATCAAAAGCAAAGGGATTAGACCGAATGTTGTTACCTACACCTCTCTCGTAAAGGGTCTTTGTAATTCGGGTAGATGGAGCGATGCTGCCCGACTGTTGAGTGATATGATCAAGAAGAAAATCAGCCCTAATGTGATTACTTACAGCGCATTGGTCGATGCATTTGTGAAAAATGGCAAGGTTTTAGAGGCTAAAGAACTGTACGAGGAGATGATCCGAATGTCTATAGATCCTGATATTGTCACTTACAGTTCATTGATTAATGGTCTTTGTATGCACAATCGCATAGATGAGGCAAACCAAATGTTTGATTTGATGGTGAGCAAGGGTTGTTTTCCCGATGTGGTGAGTTATAACACCCTTATAAATGGATTTTGCAAGTCGAATAGAGTAGAAGATGGGATGAAACTGTTCCGCGAGATGTCTCAAAGAGGATTGGTTAGCAATACAGTCACTTACAACACTCTTATCCAAGGGTTTTTTCAAGCAGGCGATGTTGATATGGCTCAAGAATTTTTTAGTCAGATGGATTCTTTTGGTGTCTCTCCCGATATTTGGACCTTTAACATTTTGTTAGGTGGTCTTTGTGACAACGGGGAGCTAGAGAAAGCATTGGTGATATTTGAAGATATGCAGAAGAGGGAAATGGATCTTGACATTGTCACATATACTACCATCATCCAAGGGATGTGCAAGACTGGTAAGGTTGAAGACGCTTGGGGTTTATTTTGTAGCCTCAGCCTCAAAGGAATGAAGCCTGATGTTGTAACATACACTACAATGATGACAGGCTTGTGTAGGAAAGGCCTATATCGTGAATTAGATTCATTGTATACAAAGATGAAAGGAGACGGGCTTATGCTGAATGACTGCATGCTATGTCTTAGAGATGGTGACATAACCGCATCAGCCGAGCTTATCAAAGAAATGTTGAGCCGGGGCTCTGCGCGGTCCTTGCTCGGAGACATAAAATCTGGGGGATGCAAAAAAGTTGTATCTCTCTTGTAATTGTTACTGTGGTTTGTGCATTTCCACTATGATGTTATGTTTGGATTTTGTCTTGCAAATTCGATTGCTTCATCCAAGCATTGAGTATCTTGTTCAGTCAAGTGTTATCGAATGGTGAATGGATATGGGTTCTTCACGTATCTCTCACTCCCGATTGGAGATTCTGGATATGGGTTTTGCATTTCAAAGGGATTCTCTAGAAGGGTTTTGTGGTCCGTCATCATCATCATCAGCAGCGCTATCTATGGTGCTGATAAGCATTGCTTCATCAGTCTCCCTCTGATCTCAACGCTTGAGGTGAAAATTCTGCCTTCGTTATATCAAATTGCATTTCCTGGTATTGTTCATGGTTTTATATGTCTTTCGAAATCCATTGGTTTGAGATCGTTATTACTACCGGATTGAAGTTGTTCTGGCTGTTCTGTTATGTCTGAAGCTGATATGAAAAGCGAGAAGCTTTTAAATTCTTGTTTGGCTTTAGAAAGATCTTTAACCTCCTAAAATCGACCTCCAATACATTTTTTAGTATTCCTCTAAAAGGCATTCTTATTATTAGGCTTTCTTCAATGCAACTCGTCTCTGATTCATGCTTTCTTTGACCCATCTGGCTTATTCATCAGTCCCAATTCTTCTGATTCTAATAGTAACTGCACAGCTCTTTCCAGTTTCGAAGAGTATCACTTACTGTTTCTCAAAACCAATGGAAGTGTTACTGTAAGATGAACAGAAACACATGAACAATCTTTGTTGTTTCTTGCGGTTTTTTGGGTGTGTTTTATATCACAATTTGAGTACTAAAACCGGCTTGGCTATGCAATGCAGGTGCTCAAGAACAGAAGAATCTAAGAGATGTATTTGGCTAACCGGCGTGAGGAAGAATGAGCATCACTTGGTTTCTCAAGCTTGTTAAGATTTCTCTCTATGTGCATAAACATAGAAATTTAGGAAAAATGCCCTGCCAGAGGTCTGAAAAGGCCATGAAGTTGTACAAATTTCCTTTGGACAAATAAAAATTCTATGAAAAAGGCCAATTCTAGTCACACTGTATTCTATTATATGCACAAACTGTTGTGTAAGCTTGAATTAAAAAGAAAATTATATAATTGTGGGAACAAAGCAATCATCGAGAAGACTAAAGGGATTCTCTATTATACATCTTTGGGTGGACCCATTCATAAAGCAAAGCTTCTCATTCTTTACTCTCATCTATTCCTTCCCTTATCTTCTCTTCTCTTCTATTATCATTCACTTGCTAACAGCTTCACGGTTTTTACCTTTGTGAATTGTGTTTGTGCAACGATGGGTGGTTGCTTCTCTGTCTCGTTGTCATGTGATCAAGTTGTGAATCAAGTCACTCAATGGTTATGTGTCAAAGAGAGCTATATTCACAACCTCGAGGAGAATCTTGCAGCTCTGGAGACAACCATAGATGAGTTGAAGGCAAGCCGAGATGATTTGTCAAGAAAGGTGGAGAGAGAGGAGGATAAAGGTCTACGGAGGCTTGCCAAAGTCCAGGTATGGCTTTCTAGAGTTGAGACCATTGAAAGCCAAGTCAATGATTTGTTTAGTGTTAAAACAATTGAGCTTCAGAGGTTGTGTTTTTGTGGGTTTTGTTCCAAGAGTTTAAAATTGAGTTATCGTTATGGGAAACGGGTTTTCATGATGTTAAAGGAGGTTAAGAGTCTCAAATCTAATGGAAATTTTGAAGTGGTTGCTGAGCAAGCTCGAGCCTCTGAGGTGGTAGAGAGGCCTATTCAACCGACAATCGTTGGTCGGGAAACAATTCTTGAAAAGGCATGGAACCGTCTCATGGAAGATGGAGTGGGTATTATGGGTCTGTATGGTATGGGTGGAGTTGGCAAAACGACACTTCTCACGCAGATCAACAATAAGTTTCTCAAAAAAGAGGATGGTTTTGATATTGTGATCTGGGTTGTGGTATCTAAAGATTTACAAATCCAGAAGATTCAAGAAGAGGTTGCAAAGAAACTAGGCCTGGCTGGCGAAGACTGGAACCGGAAAGATGAAGACCAAATGGCGTGTGACATACATAATGTCCTAAAGAGGAAGAAGTTTGTGTTGTTGTTGGATGACATATGGGCAAAAGTTAATCTATCTGAGATCGGAGTTCCCTTCCCAAGTAAAGAAAACAGATGTAAAGTAGTTTTCACTACTCGTTGTCAAGAAGTGTGTGGGCGCATGGGAGTTGATGTTGAGATGGAAGTCCAGTGTTTGCCAACACAAGATGCATTAGATTTGTTCCGAAAGAAAGTTGGAGAGATCACTTTAAGAAGTCATCCAAACATACCAGAGCTTGCAACTGTAGTTGCTACAAAATGTCATGGTCTACCATTAGCACTTAATGTCATTGGCGAAGCCATGGCATGCAAACGGACTATTCAAGAATGGCATCACGCAATTGATGTTTTGACTTCATATGCTGCTAAGTTTTCTGGGATGGAGGATGAAATTCTTCCGATTTTGAAGTATAGTTACGATAATCTAAAGGGTGAAGAGGTCAAATCAGGTTTACTATATTGCGCTTTATTTCCAGAAGATGATAGAATTTCTAATCATGGGTTGATAGAGTATTGGATATGTGAGGGGATTATAGATGGAAGTGAAGGTATGGAAAAGGCTGTGAACCAGGGTTATGAGATCATCGGTACCCTTAAACGTTCATCTTTGTTGATGGAGGAAGAAGATAAGGAGATTGGAACATATAAAAAAGTGTACATGCATGATGTTGTTCGTGAAATGGCCTTGTGGATTGCATCTGATTTTGGAAAGCAAAAAGATAATTTTATCGTGCGTTCAGGTGCTGGGTTATACGAAATACCAAATGTTAAGAATTGGAACCTTGTCAAGAGAATGTCGCTGATGTCTAACAAGATTGATCGTATCTCTGGCAGCCTGGAATGTCTTGAGCTCACAACTTTGTTCTTGCAGAGAAACGAGACACTGGTAAATATCTCCGGCGACTTCTTCCGTTCCATGCCGAGGCTAGTTGTTTTGAATCTATCATGTAATCAAAATCTCCATGAATTGCCAGATGGAATATCTCAGTTGGTGTCGTTAAAATATCTCAACATGTCATCTACATGCATACAGTGCCTGCCTGTTGGTTTGCAAGAGTTGAAGAAACTAATCCACTTGGATTTGGAGAGGACGGATAAACTTTCGAGTATTGCTGGGATATCTACACTACTGAATTTGAAAGTGTTGAAATTAGAAGATTCGCAAGTGACATATGATCCTAACACAGTGAAGGAGTTGCAAGTCTTGGAACATTTAGAAATTCTAACCATAGGAATCGGTTATGATTCAGGTTTGGATCAATTTCTAAGCTCTCACAACCTCATGTGTTGTACCGGTTCTCTAAGGATCGAGGGTTTGCAATTGAAATCATCAGACATGTCGCTTTTAGCAAGTATGGAGAAAGTTCGTGAACTCACTATCCATCTATGTACTTATTCTGAGGTAAATGTAGATATTGCAAACATCGGAAGCCAGACAGTTTCTCCTCTGCGCAATCCGAAAAAGTCGTGCTTCTTGAGCCTCTTTCGCATCACTCTACAGTTTTGCAAATACCTAAGAGACTTGACGTGCCTGATGTTCGCTCCAAATCTTATAATGGTTTTTGTTTACGATACATATGAGTTGGAAGACATAATAAGCAAAGAGAAAGGTTTTGTTGGTGAAGAATCAGGGATTGTTCCTTTCCAAAAACTAGAAATTTTACATTTGGTTAGTCTACCGAAGCTGAAGAACATCTACTGGAGTCCTCTACCATTTCCCTGTCTTACGACAATCGTTGTACACAACTGTCCAAAGCTGAGAAAGCTTCCACTCAATTCTAAAAGCGGCTCAGGTGGTGAAAAGGGACTCGCCATAAAGTGCAGAGAGAGAGAATGGTTAGAAGGGGTTGAATGGGTGGACGAAGCTACCAAAGCCCGTTTCTTACCTTCATGCATTCAGGTAGGGGTGGATCTACATTGGTGGTAATGGGTGGTCGACGTTTGAGGTGAAATTTCTGTCTTTGTTATATCAAATCACATTTCTTGGTATGTTCATGGTTTTACTTTTTCTTTCGAAATCCATTGGTTTGAGATCGTTTTTATGACTGGATTGAAGTTGTTCTTGGCTGTTCTGTTATGTCTGAAACTGGTATGCAAAGCTACAAGGTTTTAAGTCTTGTTTGGCTTTATGTCTCTGAATCATGCTTTCTTGGACTCATATTGGCTTATTCGTGGGTCCCAATTCTTACGGTATCTAATAGTAACTACAAAGCTCTTTTCAGTTTTGAAGATATAAGTTTAACTTGTCCTTTCTCGCGGTGTTTTAAATTTTATTTTACAATTTTACTTACCAAAACTGATTTGGCTACGCAATGCAGGTGCTCAGAAACAGAGGATTGTCAGGTTCGGCTTGAGGAAGAATGAACAGCACTTGATTTCTCTCTATCTGCATAAACACAAGAAATGTAGGAAAAATGGTCTGCCAGAGGTTGGAGAAAGCCATGAAGTTGTAAATATAAAAGTCTATTAAGAAAAAAACAAATTCAAGTAATAGTCTATTTTTTCTTTGTTCTTTTCAAATAATTGACACTCACTTGTAAGCAATAAAGTTGTAGAATTTCCGTAGGGCAAAAACCTTCTAGAGCTCAATTAGCCAATGATTGTCATAGCGTAGCAAAAACTCTTGCGCAAGTTTTAATCATTTATAGAGAATACCTTTAGGCTGTAGTTACGTCTTTTGGATTAGCCAATTTTTACTAAGAAAAACTTCTAGACCTCAATTAGTCAATTTTTTCTTTTTTTAATCAGGTTCCGTTCCAAACCCGACTAATCCTCCAAGGTGAGCAAATCCGTCGAATAGTCCACTCACCGAGTTTTCTAATCGGCTTAAAGCGTGGCATTATTTCGATTGACCAAATGGGAGTGAAAGTATTCTTAGTAAGAATCGAATTATCTTGTCCCAAATCTATTACCATTAGGCCACCACCACTTAATTATTATTACGCTCTACTTTTTTGATCAAGTTATCAGTGTTCTTATATAGCCAAACAGTTTAGCACGACTTTAAACAATGGCAGAGTTAGAAAATTTTGTTACCAGGGTCAAATTATTTGCTGCGAAATTATTTTTAAAAAAACATATATAAATTGTATACAATTTTTTAAATAAATATGACAAATGTTGCTTACAATCACTCATGTTGCATTCAAGGATACAAAACCCATGAGTTTGAGTATTTATAATTTTAATTTAAGAAAAATATAAAATATAAATTCGTACATATCAAAATTGATTCGGATGTGTTAATGTCTATGATTTGTTGTTGTTAAAGACTCAAAATAAAAATAAAAGTTATGTTTATTTTGTAAAAAATCATAAAAATTTATGTTTGTTTTGTAAGAAACAAAAATCAATTTCAGGAAAATTCTTAACTTAATCACGTAAATGTGCAAATTATTTTACTATCGGTTTTTAAATCTTAACACTAATCCCAGTAGATTGTATTTTTTAATGTGTTTTGGTTTTTTTTCATAGGAGTCAAGAATTATTCTAGATTGAGGTCATTACAATTGTTAATAAACCACATATAATGGATTTATTAAAATTTGTAGGGTCAATTGTCCCCTATGGTTTATGTATCTCTCTGCCACTAACTTTGAACATGATAATCCGGTTCACTAATCCATGTCATGTATTTTTTTTTATGAAAACTCATTCATTTCATACAATGGATAAAATCAAAAATAGTTTACTTTAGTCTTGTGCATATATCTTTCCGAACTCTAGTGAAATTCTCTTTGAACACTTTTTCACAGTCAGTTCTTTCGTCATCTTTCAAAGCAGAGAAATTATTTTAATTTTAAATGCTAACATGAATTTATTCTTTAACATTCATAAAAAATAGTTTCAAATTTTAAAGATCTATTCTTCTTCAAAAATTGAATTTCTTCTAATCTAATTTATATTCACGCTTTTTCTTTTATGTTTTTTTGTGTTGTAATTTTATTTTTTACATTTTATGTGTTTTTTGAATTATTGTTTTCAATTAATGAAAGATAATAATTTTAAAGTATGTGAATTAATTGAGTTATTAACTTTAATTTTAATGTTCTTATAATATTTTTTGATAATGTGGATACTTTAGATTGTAAGATAATTTCCTAATTATATATACGATATATTTATGAGATAAAGATGGATATTGCAAGCATCAGAAGCGAGACAGTTTCTCCTCTGTACTATCCAAAAAATCCAAGAAATGCATGCTTCTTGAGCCTCTCTATCATTTATCTACAGTTTTGCAAATGCCCAAGGGAACTGGCATGGCTGATGTTCGCTCCAAATCTTACATTGCTTCTTTTGGTGAAAAATCCCTGATTTTTCATTTCCAAAAACTGTAAATTCTACATTAGGTTGATCTACCGGAGTTGAAGAGCATTTATTGGAGTCCTCTACCCTTTCCTTGTCTTACGGAAATGATTGTAGTCGAATGTTCAAAGCTGAACAATCAAAAATTTCTCCCACTCGATTCGAAAAGCGGCCCGAGAGGTGGAAACAGATTTGTCATAAGCTACAGAGGGAGAGAGAATATGGTTAGAAAGGGTTGAATGGGAGGACGAAGCTACCAAATCTCGGTTCTTACCTTCATGCGCATAGATGTCTAGTTTTTCCCTCTCTTCTTATGTTGTTTTTAAAGTGATTTTTTTGGGTTATGAGTGCTTCCATTTTCATGACTTTTCTTTTCTCACTCTCTTTTTCTTTGTATGCTGTTTGTCAATAGGTTTGAGGCAGGCGGGTTTGCGGTTTCTATTGTTGTTGTATATATTCGACCTATGCTTTTACATTCTTTAATTTAGACAGGTTTGTGATCTATAAAGCTACAAGTAACCTCTTTTTCTTTTTTTTTTAACCGAAAATATTTATTCAGAAACCAGTAGTCAAATCGTTTTTAGCAGTAGATTACACCAAGTGTAAAGAGAAAGAGACAACAATTGAATCTAGGTAATAAATTTAGTAGAGATATTTGTTCGGAAAATCATTTTAGCCACGACCTCTAACCTTGTAAAAGGCAGCGGAAATCGAATCTAAGGGCTCAATGAGACACAACTGTTGAAGGGCTAAGAACTCGTCACTAGCTCAAGATCGATGACTTGGTATGAATTTATTACTTCATATATAGGATTTTTTTTTTCTAATTCCAGAAATGGAGCAAAATGATCAATGACGGAACCAAATTTCTTTTTTTTTTCTTTTCAAAAAAGAGAATAATTTCATTTTTCTTTTCTTCACTCGCATGAGCAATTAATCACACAGATCAAATCAGACCCATTACATAACAACAACCAAAAGATTAAAAATCAAGTGCGAGAAGGAACACCGAGATCGTCCGCATAGATGGCTTTTGTCGGATATACTCTTGAGGTAATACATGTTCTTCCACCTTGTCCGAATGCTTCTACTATCGAATGATCCACCTAAATTGAAATTAATAGCAATGTAATTAAATTAAATTCAAGATTTTTGTAATGAAATTATTGTATGAAAATTAATAAATCAAGGATATGATATATTACCAAGATTCTCATGGTTAATTTCTTTCCTTTTAGGACCGGTACGAAGCTTCCGTATATCGGTTTCACCACATCGTTTGCCTTGGTTGACCTATTAAAAAAGATTTTGACTAACCAAAATTAATATTTTTCTTATAACCCAAATCTATGGTTAAAATGCAATTTATGGATTGATTAATTTGTTAAAAAATTAAGGGGTTGTTTCAAAAATAACCCACAATTTGTGGTCAACCCCAAACATAATCCACAATTTGTGGTCAACCCCAAACATAACCCACTTTTTCTCCTCTTCATATTTTGCCACTTTCTCACAAAAAAATCTCTAGCCTCCACACTTATTCACCAAAATGCCATTATGTTTCAATTTTTTTTTTTTAAATTCGAAAACTAACAAAAAGACACAAAACCCATAATATATCAACTTATTTACGAAAATGTCATCTTCATCAATTTTTCAACCACCATGAACAACCAATTTGGAGCTCTAAATGCTTCCACAACCGATTGTTGAGCTCTAAATGCTCAATATTTGTGCTCATAACCTCTTCATTTTCCATTTCCTCTCCAATTTCATCCAAAAACCTCTCTAATTTTCGTTCTAAATTTTCTTTTCTCATAACCTCATGTTTTCTTGTGGTTCTTGCATCTAAAACGGCTGGGCTTCTTTGTTACCGGTGAGATTCGAAGTTTCAGGTGCTTGACGAAGCTAAAAACGAGCTCGAACGGCGGAAAAAGGTAACATCACTAGATTTTCGCTAATTTCTGATCTGTTTCGCGATAGCAGACTTCACCTGAAGTCTGCTAGTCAACGGAGAGGTTAGATTTGCAATTGACCATTTTTGAAAATATCTGAAGGAGACTTCACCTGAAGTCTGCGCGTTCTCCTTTGGAAACAAAAAAAACTAGTGCAGACTTCATGTGAAGTCTACGTAAAACTGAGGTTAGTTTTGCATTTGACCAAAACTTTGACTTTACAGAGCAGACTTCATGTGAAGTCTACTCTGTAAAAAATCGAGGTCAATTTTGCATTTGACTGTAACTTTGACTTTTTATAGCAGACTTCGTGTGAAATCTACTCTGTACGGAGAGGTTAGTTTTGCATTTGACCAAAATTTCGAACAATTGACCAGGAAAAACATTAATTCGAATAAAGTCAAACTTGTGGTCAAATGCAAAACTAACCTGCTTTTTACTGAGGAGACTTCACCCGAAGTCTGCAAACTCTATAGACTTCGGGTGAAGTCTACTCCGTGATATGCCTTAATAGCAAAAGTAACCCAAAGATACAGACTTCTCCAGAAGTCTGCTCCGTAGACTTCAAACGAAGTCTTCTCGGGAGACTTCTGGAGAAGTCTGTATTTTAAATTTTATTAAAAATCAATTTATATCTTATTTGTAATGATTTGTTTAGATTTTCTTGTTCTCACATGTGTGTTAGTTATTGTTTTTGCTTCTGTGTGAGTTGTACATGTTTATGCGTAATATTTATGGGATAAATTAAATTTTTTGTTTGATTAGCCTTTAGCTCATTTTTTTAGACTTCGGATGAAGTCTGCGTCCTAAAACTGGAGCAGACTTCGTTTGCAGTCTGCATTTTAAATTTTATTAAAAATGCATTTATATCCTATTTATAATGAATTTTTTAGATTTTCTTGTTCATAAATGTGTGTTAATTATTTTTTTTGCTTATGTATGAGTTTGACATGTTTATGTGTTATAGTTATGAGAGAATTAATTTTCTTGTTTTATTAGCCTTTTAGCTCATTTGTTTAGACTTCATATGAAGTCTGCGTCTTAAAACTAGAGCAGACTTCGTTTGCAGTCTGCATTTTAAATTTAATTAAAAATGCATTTATATCCTATTTATAATGATTTTTTTAGATTTTATTATTCTCAAATGTGTGTTAATTATTGTTTTTGCTTATGTATGAGTTTGACATGTTTATGTGTTATAGTTATGAGAGAATCAATTTTCTTGTTTGATTAACCTTTTAACTCATTTGTGTAGACTTCGGATGAAGTCTACTTCACAATTACGATCGCTAATGAGATTTTTATATGTTTTTTTATATACTTTGTTTGTTAACGTACTCTTTTCTTGTTGAGATTATTATATTTGTGGTCTTTGATATGACAATTGACAAAATCTAAATATTTCGAATATCTTTTGGTCTAGGTTTTCCACATTTAAAACATCTTCCAATGTTCCTTGTTACTTTGACATTTTCCGATTTTCTTATAAACAAAGTAAAAACTTTTCTTACCAAAGACATATTTACACGAAGTAACCCAAATTCTACAGTCTTCAAACTTCAGCACTTCGGGAGATTTCGTTTGTGTGTTAGTTATTGCTTTTGCTTTTGTATGAGTTGGTATCAAAGTTACGATTTACAGCTTCCACGGTGGTCATAGCATCTCTCGCGGCTGCCGTAAAAATACGAACATAACATAGTGAGATACGAGATGAAGCTATTTGCAGAGGTGTTAGAAATGAGTATTGTGGGGAAAAAAGGATACGCCTAAGGGGTTTAAGCTTGACAAAAGCTTTGAGTTTTGACCTTTTTTTTTACTCTTTTTTTTTTTGCAATTAACCGTGAACAAAATTACATGTAGTCTCAAAAGAGAAATGACAACTTTTTGGTTGATTATTATTAATTTAGTACAAATTTAAGAGAATGTGCTACACTAAAATTACTGTGTAGTTTGGAGCCAAAAAACAGACACAAAGAATTACTTTGAAAATAGATCGTATAACTCTTTCTAGCTTCAGAAGAAATACATAACCTCAACACAAATTTGGAATCTAGTTTTTTGTTACAAAGCTACAGACCAAAAGAGAAGAAGAAAGTTCGAATGTTCACATAATCAGAGAGCAAAGCTCCTCACTTTCTGCCTTTATGTGATTTCAGTTCTTTAGTAAGCATCCGTGGCACAATTGCCATTGACATAAGCTCTTGAAAGAATAATTTGCAAGCATATGGAATGTGAACCTGTGAAAATTAAGATGAAATTCCACCAGACAGAGCATGAAAGAGATAAAGACGAAGCCAAATCCAAACTCAGAATACTTACCATTAACCTATACCCAAAAGAGACAAGATACATCGTGACTTGTGAGTAAGTAACAAACATGTGAAGACATCAAATCTAGAAAGCATTTAAGAACTAAAATTTTAAAATGAACTATTGATAGTGTACAATGAAAACATTACCTTGCTAAAATACCCAGCTAGCATTATGCTGTGGGGACGGTTTGGTTCCAAAAAGGAGAAAAGTAGGTTCATTAGCTGCAACATGAAGTATAAACTATTAAATGAGACCAGAGAAAAAGAAACACCAAACTCAAATAAATAAATCCAGCATCTTCCCTGAACACATAAGAATTTCTCCATATTTTATGCAGACAAAGCCAAATACCACAAACAAAAAAAAGCAAACAAAATTTCAAATTTAGATTTTGCAAATGGTACCAAAATTTTATAACAGGAATGCTCAGAATATCGTTGCCGTCTTTAGCCATTCCTGAAAAAAAATAAAAGACATAAATTTTCTCATCTCAATAATTTATAAACTCAATTGATTTTAAGCTGATTGAGTTACCTTGCTGATTGGATAAGCTAATGGGAAGAAAACTATGGTAATTAACCGAACAAAAAACGATAGCTTGGCCCCGATGCTCAGCCCGTATTGAGAGTATATGATGTACCAACTTCGATGCCCAAGCAAAATCCAGAGCGTGGAACTTTAGAAACACACCCAATCTCGAGTTCATAAGCTCTGCCCATTCATCTTCTTCTAGTGATTCGGCTAGAGCGTTAAAAAGCTTTGCATCACCACTATAGTAGCCTATGCTTTTAGTCGGACAGGGCTCATCGTCTTTCGTAAAAAATCTTAACGGGAATTCTGGCATAGTCATTATCGGAAAGGATTTCTAACACAACCAATCTGCGCATCAAATTATAAAAGAATTAAAGTCTGCAAAAGAAGTCTGCAAAAGAAGTCTGCAAAAGAAGTCTGCAAAACAAGTCTGCACCTGAAGTCTATCTGAGAAGTCTAGTGCTGAAGTTTACGAGTGAATCCTGTAAAAATAAAATACAGATCCAAACTGAGAAAATCGGCTACGAAATCCAAAAAAACACAGTCAAACTGAGAAAATCGGCTACGAAATCCAAAAAAACACAGTTCAAACTGAGAAGGTTTCCGAAAATACAGAGAGATGAAGAAAAACATAAAGGAAACAAACCTTCACAACTACAAACATGTTCAAAATTCGGAGTGTTTCTCAAATTCGGACGGAGTGAGATCTGCAACTCGAAACCGGAGTGATAGAAACGAGCAGATCTGGGAAATCAGACGGCAACGAGAACCAGATCTGAAAAGTAAAAGAGGAAGAGGCGTTACCGGCGGAGGAAACAAGGGAAAACAGTGGAAGACGAAGGAAGAGGAAGAGGAGTTACCGTTTAGAATCAGCGGAGACGAAAGAGACAACGGATGCGGCGGATGGTGACGCCGACAATGGAGGACAAGGGTTTCGGCGGCGTGAGTTGACGCCGTTTGAGAGAGAGAGAGTGTCGAGTTTTTTTTTTTTACAAATTTAGGTTTCTTCAGTAAATTTCGTTTATATATGGAGGTAAAAATATTCGGTTAGGTTAATAATCTTTGGTTTAACAGATTTCACTTTCGGTTAGGTTAATAATTTTTGGTTTAGCAGACTTCAAACCCCTAAACTCTCCTTGAAACCCTAAACGCTATGTAGACTTCACCTGAAGTCTCTAAATTGGAACAGACTTCACCCGAAGTCTGCTACCCAAAAACCTAAATCGAATATTTTCAATGGATTATTTAAGATCCTAAATAAAAACTTATATCAAATATTCAAAAAAAGTTTAATATATTCATAATTTAACACTTTTATGCAAATTTAACATTTAAAAAAAAAAATTATAAACCCTAAATGTAAAAACATGTTTCCAACTTATAATATCAAACCATTACCCATATTTCGGACTCGTAACTCGGAGACATACGCAAAATCACATACATAACTCAAAATTTAACATCATCTTATAGTTAACTCAACTTTAAAAATCAAATCCCACACTATAATCTCTACAAAGTTGTTTACTCTAAACCCTAAACCATAAATATGAATCCCTAAACCTAGACCATTACTACCATAAACTCATGAAACTTATAAATATCAAACAACAATAACTACCAACATGTGACCACATCAATATCTAAACATATGGTTATGGACAAGCTTATTTGATATCTCATGTCTTATTTTAGTATTATTTCATTATTAGCATGTATTTCATTTATAATATAATTTTTCTTTGTTGGTTTAATTTGATTCAATTTTATGAAATTTTAATTTTTATACTTCACAATTGTTTATAGTTTGATTATGAATATAATTTTTTAATCAAATTAATTTTTGTTAATTTATAAATTTAAATATTATATGTAATTATGTAGTAGACTTCTTTTGAAGTCTACAAAGTGCAGATTAGACTTCATGTGTAGTCTACGAGTTCGACTTCTAACTGAAGTTTACAGAGCAGACTTCTCTATTACGTTGCAGACTTCTCGAAGGTTAAAACAGTAATTGTGTGCTCAGTTTTTTTGTTTGGTCATAAGGGGTGTAGTTGTAATTTTACTACCCATTTGAGTTACTTTTGCCAAATATGAGATAATGGATATATATTTTTATTTAAAATGAAATTTTGAGAAAAATTCCCAAAAATTAATTACCTTGAGGTGTCAGTGTGCAGAAGAAAGTTTTGAGTTTTGAATCTTTTCCCTTAGTCACATAGAAGTAAACAACAAAGATCGTTGACTCATTTGGTTTATTCATCAGTCCCAATTCTTCTGGTGTCTAATGGTAACCAATGGAAGTGTTACTGTAGATGAACAGAATAGACATGAACAATCTTTGTTGTTTCTTGTGCTTATTTTGGGTGTGTGATTTTTCACAATATGAGTACTAAACCGGTTTTCATTTAAAAATACAACCATTTTCTTTCCTTCATTTTTCTTCTCTTCACTCACAAGATGAATCAATCACAAAGATCAAATCGGACCCATTACATAACAACAATCAAAAGACTAAAAATCCAAAAAAAAAAATGAAGAGAAAATCCCCTTAATTATCAGGTGAAGGAACATCAAGATCGTCCGCAGAGAAAGGATGAATAAAAGCACTGTTCATCTGCCAGACCTTAAACGACGCCGTAACGGTCGCATCAATGGCGTTATTGAACAAGAATAGCTTTGTAGCTCCATAAATGGCTTTTGTCGGATATACTCTTGACGTAATACATGCTCTTCCACCTTGTCCGAATGCTTCTACTATCGAATGATCCATCTACAAATTTTTTTTGAAATTAATAACAACACAATCAAATTAAATTCTTGTTTTTTGTAATGAAATTATTGTATGAAAGTAACGAATAATTAGATTATGGTTTTAAGGATATGATATATTACCAAGATTCTCATGGTCAATTTCTCTCCATTAAGGACCGGTACAAAGCTTCCGTATATCGGTTTCACCACATCGTTTGCCTTGGTCGACCTATTAAGCAAAATTAATATTTTTCTTATAACCCAAATCTATGGTTAAAATGCAATTTATGGATTGATTCAAAACTTACCTTGAGGTGTCAGTGCAGAAAAAGGTTTTAAGTTTTGAATCTTTTCCCTTAGTCACATAGAAGTAAACCGGAGTTTGTTCCGACAAGCTTTGGTCAGCGAGAACCGAGAATCCGAATGGACCTAAAGCCCCGCGCACGGTCGAGCCACCACTGGTTTCGCAGCTGAATTCCTTATCGGCCTCCACGGAGTCATCTCCAAGGATTATTTCAAGATCGTCCTTCTTGATCGTGAACTCAGCCTCTATGTCTAGCTGAGCTGCGGGACCGACATCAACCGGAACCACAGTCCCTGGTCCAACCTTCATGTGGAATTTCTTGCTTTTTAATCTCAAGGATTCGATTTCCTTAACTGGCCATTGGACTAAGTTCTTCCCCGTCTTTGTGTCCAAGACAACAGTTCTTGGGATGCCCTGATCATGATTTAAGCAGATTTAAACCATAACTTGGACCACAAGTAAAACCCTAACTTTTGTACCACGTTAGGTTAAGAAACCATACCTGAATAGAAGACCAGCCCTTTTGTACATCAGCTGCTTCGCTGTCAGATTCACCGATCCAACCCCATAAGATTCTCCGTCCCTTATGTTGATCGTAAAACGTCTTTGATGCATAAAATTTACCGTAATCGTATCTCAGACCGGTACTGATTCCGACATCGATAGCAGGATTATCCGGGACCCATGTTCCGTTAGAATCGTAATACGTCCCAATAGCATAATGATCGATCCTTGTATCGTCCATGCTAGCCTTCACGATATGCTTTACATCCGGTCCATTGACCGAAGTGTCGAGCCCGTTAGCTTTAGTCTTCGACACCGGGTAAAAGTCTACACACTCCCACATTCCGGTGTTGGGGACTTGGTGTAACAAGGTATCGTGTTTCTCGTAGGTTTTGAAATCGGTAGTGTCGTAAATCAGAGATATTCCGGTTTTATTGATCTTGGAACCGATTGTGATCCGCCATTTTCCGGCTGATGTCTTCCATGCTGTTGTTGGGTCACGAAAGTCCTTTGCACCAATACCTGGAGGCGGTACGAGAACCGGGTTGCCGGAGTACTTGGCCCATTTCAACAAAAGTGGGTCGCTAAGGTCCTCAGGATAGGCAAGGTTTTGAACCTAAAAACATAGCAATCACTAATATTATCAATTGGTCCAACCAAATTTATATTGAAATCATTTTAAAAATCAACCCAAAAATAATTAGATTCCAATACTACACTCTTGTGAAATAATTATTTATGTTTCTCAAACTCATCACAAATATTATCAAAAAAATTATATCATATACAGAATCAAATACCTAGTTGACAACGAATAGGATAGTAAAAACCATTACCTGAACGAATTTGTCGGTGGAACCGGTATAGAGCATGACAATGGAGCCATCATCAAGGAATGTGGCTGAACCGGTCCAGACCCCATTAGCGTCGTACCACTGGTCAGGAACCATGGCAAATGGGAGGTAAAGCCAGTGGATAAGATCCTTTGAAACGGCGTGACCCCAAACAATGTCACCCCACACAGCTGCATTTGGGTTGTATTGATAGAAGAAATGGTACCATCCCTTATAGAACAATGGACCTGGATACATGTTTAACATTTCATTTGTTGGGGTCAAATTTAAGGTTTTGTAAATGTAGGGATTTTTTTAGTCAATAATGAAATTATAGAGACCAGAGTAGGGGTGGGGATTCAGTTAATCGGTTTGGTTCGGTTCGGGTTATTCGGATTTCGGTTTTTTGGTTTTAGGAAAATAAGTTCCATTTGTGATTTACTTTTAATTCGGTTCGGGTTTTGGAAGCAATTACCCAATTAATTTTCGTTTATTTTATTGACCAAATTTTAGTTGTTTTTCTGTTTAAATAAACACACATTCATAATAGAAAATCCAAATTTTAAAAACAAATAAAACTCCGACGTTTAAATTTTTTTAATATAAATAAATGTTTTCGTGTTTTCAATTCTCAAATATTTTGTTTTTTATTTTCACTCGTTAGAAACACTAGCGTTAGGTTTGCTCGTCGGAGACAAAATGACAACGTTAGAAAATGAGCAGACGAAAAGTCAAAACTGCAAATCTCAAAAGTATAAAACTAATGAAGTTATGAACAGTAATCTAAAACCAATTAACTATGAATATAAAAAATTCTAATAGTGATATGTGTTTTAATGTCGGTTAATTAATTGGTTAATTTGGTATTCGGTAAAAAACCGAATCGAACCAAATACCAAATAAATTTAGTGATGGATCCGTTTGGATTATTTGGATTATCCGAATCTAAACCAAATTACGTTATTCGGTTCGGAAATTTTGCCTACAGTCAAAATTAATCTTAATGTATGGCTAAGTTTATTTATCTTAAACCGCACCATAATTTTTTTTTTGTTACTAAATAAGTCACCACTATAAAGTACGACGTTTCAAATACAATTGGGTTAGTTAAACACAATAATGGGCAAGCAATAATTTGTACAATATGCATATGACTCACGTGGTGTATACATAAACAGGCAAATAAATAAACCAAACAAAAAGGGACATGATTGGCTTTGATGACTTTCTGTTTTTTTTTTTTTTGGAAGATGACTTTCTGGTTTTTTTTTTTTTTTGGAAGATGACTCTCTGTTCAGATTTTGTCTATGTACTTTTATTACCTTTTACTCTTTTAGGTGTAAATTAATAATTGTATCTCACAATATTTATTTTTCCTTTTTTTTTTTTGGTTCCAATGACATTTACTGTGGTCCATACGACGTGCCGTGTTGTCATATAATCTACCAATAATTTGTTTGGGTTCTAGATATATCTACCAATTGCGAATTAGCCAATCATTATTACAATATGTTATCCATTTTTATTTTATATAACATGAAAACAAGGTCAAAGGAAAATAAAATATGCTTTTAGAAGCACAAAAATAGAAGACTTAAAAAAAATAAAAATAGAAGACTTCAATATAGGATCTAGAGCTTACCATTAGGATCTGCAGACGAAGAAGCCATTTAAATTTGCCATTCAGAGATCCATTGGATAGAGAAAACAATAGCAAAAAAAATTAAAATTAAAATATAAGTGAATTAACAAATCTTATATGTAATAATAAAAAATATTAAGGTTATAAAAAAAAATTAATTTTTTGATGAAATTGTATGATCTCTTATTGAAATTAAAAATATTGTATATCACTCTTACTTAAATACTACTTAAATCTTGTTCCTTATATAAATAGTTATGAAATCAAATCTAAAGAAAAAGAGGAAAATGAGTACCCTAAAATTCTTTAAGGTTGTTAGGAAAACAAAAATGATGAAACACTTTTTAGCTATTTTAGGAAAACAAAAAAGATGAAACACTTATATATAAGAAAATCAATAATAATTAATTAATTAAATATTATAACTAATTAATAAAATCGTCTCTCTTTTTTTTTCATACCGTTCATCCAATTTTTCTCAGGCTGGAAATGAAACGCCGTTCGTTGCCACGACAACATAGTATTGTTCCACGCGAACGCTTCAGTTTTCCGACCATCGGAAACTCTCTTCTCCGACACGCCGGCCAAACGAGCACGTGACTCCGTCGCTGTTTCATCATTGGCGCCATTTTTGCCTCCGGATCCGTCGTGTGTGACGATGAGAGTAACGTACAAAGCGATCAATAGAAAACCGGAATAGATGGCGAGATGGACTTTGATGGGTCTTCTCCGGCGGGTTTCCGGGATCGGGTCGGATCTTGATGAATCGGATAATGGATCTTGTTGGGAAGTAACCGGCAAGAGAGATTCGGAGCTTGCCATTATGTTTTGCTTTCTTTAGATTTGATGGTTGTTATAGAAAATGGCAGGTCCCATTTATATATCACAAAATCAACCAAAGGAAAAAAAAAAATCTCAAAAATAATATTTAAAAATATTGAATCAGACAGGTAGAGAGAATAGAGAGAGAACTGGATTGGGTCGGTGATTCAGCATGTACTTGAAATTATTATTAAGATAATTATGTATTATTTTTATTTTATGTATTTTAATATATTTTCTATTTTATTTAGCATTAGAGGTTTCTAAGGTTTTATGGTTTTCACAAAAAAAACAATTCTTAGATATAATGTATCATTTGGTTGTTGATTGATTAATAAAAAGTTTAAGTTTTTAAGAAGAGTATTCTCATTCATTGTGTTGATTTGATTAAGTTTATCAAATAAAAACCATGTTTCAAGCGAGAATTATCTCGAATTTCTTAGTTAAACTGGCAGGTTCTAATCAATTTCTTTGAATCCATTAGTTGAGCTATTTATTGTTGCTTCCGCTCTCGGCAAATTAAAGCTGTAATTTTTGTATGTATTACAAACTTACAAGTCAAATAGGTTATTCAATAATTATTTATTAGCATAAAATGGGTTTTGGGTCAATAGATTAGATCGATTTATGTTACTACTAGTAGGAGTGGAATTATTATCCGAGATCTGATATGGGATCCGCTCCAAAATTAAGATATCCGGAACGTCTGAATTCGGATACAGATAGTAAAATCTCGGATCGGTGAAAAAAAGATCCGGATAATAATATTTTTCGGTCCGGATATCCGGATACGTATCCGGACGCATTAAATTTATTAAAAACATATTTTTTTAAAATATATTAAGTTATTTTTATATAAAATATATATAAATTGATTTTAGTTTTTTTCCTAATATATCAAAAAATTTGAAAAATATTATTCAAATTTTTTTTTTTTAATTTTTTTTAAAGGTTTTAGTATTTTATTTTAGTTATTTTAATTATTTTATTATTATTTTCGGATCCGGATATCCGGAAGCCACGGATCCTGAACCGGATAATTTTGTCACGGATCCAGATCCAGATACCATGAAATTCCAGGATATCTAGATCCATCCCACTCCTAACTACTAGTAGGGGTGGGACGATTCCGGACGGATCTGTGGTGTCCCGATATCCGAAAAATAAGAATATCCACGGATATCCAGATCCGGATCCGAAAAAATAATTAAAATACTAAAAACTTAAAAAAAAATTCTAATTTAAAAATTTGAATAATATTTTTCAAAATAAATATGATATATTAGAAAAATAATTAAAATCAATTTATATATATATAATAACTTAATATATGTAAAAAATATATATGTTTTCATATATTTAATGCGTCCGGATCCGGATCCGGATATCCGGACCTTGAAATTTTACTATCCGGATTCGGATCCATTTTTCATGGATTCAAGATTTTATATCCTTATCCGGATCCGGACGCTCCGGATATCTTAATTTTCGGAGCGGATCCCGGATCGGATCTCGGATAATAATTCTTCCCTCAACTACTAGTGTTGCTATTTTTTTGAGAATTTTTTAGACATGCCACTTTTCAAGTGCCACTTTGCAAAAATGTCACTGTTTTAAAAAATTGATAAGCGTGCCACTCCATTTTTTCCATATCCCCGTATTACCTTTTGACTCATTTTAAACTAATTTTTTGAATTAATTTTTTCAGATCTTGCCTCCCAATTCGAGAATTCCTCTAAAATCGCCTTCTCCGATCTCAAATATCTCCATCTCCGATTTCGCCGTCTCCGAACTCTGTCGCGATCTCCTCTGAAAAGATTCAAAAAGAGTTGTTGTTGATCTGGTGGTGCGTTTGACGAAGAACATGGATCTGAGATTGGATCTGGTGGATTTGTGAAGAAAAAAGGTTGTTTAGCCCAATTAATGATCCGATTTGTTGAAGATCCGACCTGTGTTAAGTCAAGAACGATGAAAAGTTAACTTCCGGGTAATATCGAGGGAAGATAGAAAAAAAAGAAGGAGAAATAATTTTTTATTTATTAAAGATTAAATTATGAAGTGTCTAAATTTTTTTAAAATATGTCCTTCATCCGTTTTATAAAATAATTTGGTAGATAATTTTCACACATATTTAATTAAGAATATATTGTAATGTTTAATATTGTATCCTTAACTAAATATTAATTTGATGTAACAATATCAAGTGTATTTAATGAGAATAAATTTGAAAATATCTAAAATTTTATAAACAAAAATAGAAAACTACATTTTATGAACATTTTTTTATGTAACGAGGAGATTAATACTACTAGTGTTGCTAATTTTGTCCTTTTATTGTCAACTTCACAATAGAATTAACGGAATAAATCCGGATTGGTTATCCAAGCCGGAGAATTTTGTAATAACTTTTGGCTAAGTTATTATTGAATTGTTTTCTAGATATAAATTATTATGAACTAGAAGGACTCGTTAACATTTTCTGATTTGAACTCGAATTATGTCATAATAAAAATCTTATGTTATAAAGGAGAATGCGCTTAAAATTATAAATCATCATTATAAATTATCAGATCATGATATGTGTTATTTTAATTAAGATGATGACACGTGTTAATATACTAATGTATAATATATTATCGTGTTAACTTAAATGTCATTAAAAAAATGTAAAAGGAAAAATTTGTAAAACATATCATTAAAAAAAGAAAAAATTTGTTTCATGTCAATACGTTTAAAAAAAAAAAAGAAAAAAATACATTATTGGAAAAATTTGTAAAAAATGTCATTAAAAAAAAAAGAGAAAATTTGTAAAAAAAAAAAGAAAATTTGTTTCATGTCAATACATTTAAAAAAAAAAAAAAAATACCATAACTAATCGAGAAAGAAAGAAAAAAAATACATCATTCAGAAAAAATAAGGCAAGTGTCATAACGTAAAAAAAAAAAAATCAATGTCCTACCGTCAAAAAAAAAAAATTCATTAAAAAAAAGAAAATTTGTTTCATGTCAATACGTTTAAAAAACAAAAAAAGAAAAAATGCCAAAACATAAACTATTGGAAAAGGGGGGGGGGGGGGGGAAGTATAGATGCCACTATGTTCAACAAAAATATGCCATTACATTAAAAAAAAGACACATTGCCATATTTCTTACGTACATGTTCACATGCATATTGACAGACCAAACTCTATATAACAACATCTACAGCATCAAAAATTTAATTGTGTGCTCGGTCTTTATTCTCTTAATCAACTTTAAAACAAGCAAATCATGAATTCGAGAGTTTCACAAATCGATCAAAGATATTTTACTTTAAATTTTGCTCAACGTGAGTGTGACACGTAGGCAAAATCGTAACTCACCAGATCGTGACATGTGTTAATTTTAAATGAGATTGTGACACGTGTCAATATATTAATATAAAAATATAAATTTTCTTTCTCTACATTATTTATTTCTTAAATCAAAGTGCAGTGTAACTAAAAGGAAATAATAGTCTAAAAAGGAAAATAAGACATGTTATTAAAAAAAAATAAAAGGAAATAGTAAATCAAAAAGACTAAAAAAAGAAAATAAGACAAATTATTTCTAATTGTAGTGTAACTAAAATGAAATAATAGTAAAAAAAGAATATAATACATATTATTAAAAAAATAGAAGGGAATACTAAATAAAAAAACTAAAAAAGGAAAATAAGAAAAATTATTTTCAATTTCTCAAAGTATTAGTGCGGCATATAAAAAATTGATATTCATGAGATTACGACATATGTCAAGATTTAACATATATTTCTTATATTTTCATAAATTTTATCTTTATTAAATTTAATCGATTACCGACACGTTTTACTTTGTTTTTTATTATTTATAAATAAGTTATAATTAAAATCCCGTGTATTACGCGGGTCCGAATCTAGTATTATATAAAATAGGATGCGCTCAACGTTAGCTCGACACATAGACAAAATTGTAATTCACCAGATCATGACACGTGTTAATTTTAATTTAGATTGTGACATGTGTCAAATCTAAATAATGTAAAAATAGAAAAAAAATTTCTCTAAATTATTTATTTATTAGTAAGATAAAAGAAAAGAAAAATAATAAATATTATTGGAAAATTAAAAGAAAATAGTAAATAAAAAACTATAAAAAGGAAAATAAGACATTATTTTATGTTTTACAAAAAGACATATTATTTCATGATTTGAAAAGTTTATCATTAAAAAATAAAATAAAAGGTTAAAAAAATTTCTTAAAAAATAAAGCTAAACTTGATGAATATGTAAATTTTTTAATTTAAATTTGATAATTAATTGCAAACATATGTGATCATTAATATTTATATTAGAGATCGCGAATATTTTTTTAGTAGTTCATACATTAATATATTTGTAAAATAAGGTTAATGATGAGTTTTAGTAAAACAAAAAATTTGAATTTAATATAATAGTTGATCCATAAAATAAAAAGGAAAAGTTATGAACATATATGCATATATATACATATGTACGTATGTATTATATGATGATCTTTATTATTAGTTTTAATAGTTTTTGGTTTTATATTTTTTAATAGTTCATACACGGTAACATATTTGTATGTTATTATTTATATGTGTTTATGTGCCTCAAATATTTAAAGTAAAAAAAATCTTACAACAAAACTGAAAATAAAATTATTAGATATTAAAAAAGAAAATTTTTACATTTAAATTAGTATATGTAAACAAGAAGTGTAAATGAATAGTAATATAGTTTCCATGTGTAATATATACGTTTCCATGTGTAATATATAATATAGAAAATTATATGAGTAATATATAAGTTTTTATGTGTTAATTAATTAGATCATAAAAGGTAAAAAAAATAAAAATTTCAAATACAATTGAAAATAAAATTAATAAATATTAAAAAGGAAATTTTAACATTTAAATTAGTATATGTATATAAGAAGTGTAAACGAATAGTATAATAGAAAATTATATGAGTACTTTGTAATTAACATTATAAAAAATAAGAAAATAATTGATGAAATAGTTATTATTTTTTTTAATAAGAAGAAAAATAATATGTGCATATAAAAAAGAACAAAGAAAGTCAAATATGATTTTAAAAAATAAATCTAATTTAAAATAAAAATATGAGAATCAATTCGTCAATGTTTAAAAAAAATAGATATATGAATAGCTAAATAATGAAAAATAAACTCAATTCAAATAGAATTAGGAAAAAACTAAAATATTTGGAAACGTGTGATAAAATTTAGTTAGATATCAAATAATAATTATAATAAAAATAGGAGAAGTAAGATAAACAAATAAATGTTAGATTTGTCTATTGGTGGTTATATGTCGGCGTTCTCGATCTTATTTTATTTAGTTTTAAGGGTAATCTGATGTTGTTTTTTACTTTTTTTTGGTTTTTTCTTATGAGTTATAAAATATCAAATTATAAACCCGAGTATACGCGGATCCTAATATACTATTACTATAAACCCATAAGCAGGGCCGGCTCTGAGCCCAAGCATGGGCTTGCGGTCCAAAAAAAATAAGGATCAGTTCTATATACAAAACGGTCCATTTTTTAATGAAAATTTGCAAAACGGTCTATTTTTCTTTCTCTAGCTTGCGGTCTTTCTAAACCCAGAACCGACTCTGCCCATAAGCTACAATCTCTTGTCACGATAATTGTATACAACTGTATCTCTATATTTTAATTTTAATTTGTCAACTTATTAAAACTCAACCAATGGATCTAGGTCTAGTGGTTTTTGATTGTACTCAAAGTCATTAATTCAAGTCTATTTAGGAGAAGTGATTTACGCTTTAAAATAGCAATTATCAACGGCTGGCTCCGGACACCGAAAAAAATTATAGACCAAAAGTTCAGAACTTTCACGGTTTAAAAAAAAACTTTTTAAAACCCATGTTTTAATTTAGTGTCTATAATGGGCCAACCTAATTTATTTGTTTTACTAAGTAGTCTTTTTCAGTTAGAGTAACTCTAATAGAACGGCAAAACACCAAATTTGGTGTTAAAACTTTTCCAATCGAACGGCAAAACATCAAATATTTAGTGTTTATGAACAGTGTTACACCATATTTGGCGTGACACTATTCATAACACTAAACATTAAAATATTATTATTTTATTTAATAATATGATTAAATTGATGTTTATTAATTGATTAAATTTGTAAAAAAAAAATTTATCAAAAATATATTTATATCTTTCATTTTTAATAATATAAAATTTTAATTTGCACAAAATATCTAAATTAATATGCAAATTCTAAAAATATATATTAAAGTTTAATCTAAACACTGAAAAAATTATTTTTTACTAATTTTAATTTATCGATTGTAATTTTATAATTAACTTATACCTGATTAGTTATAGGAATAACTATTATCAAACTATTAAAAATTTTAAAAAAGTTTGAATTTAATAATATAATAAAAATAAATATTTTTTTAGTGTAACATTTGGTATTGTGATTGGAAATGAAAGACACTATAACATTAAATTTGATGTTGAAACAATACCAAATTTAGTGTTATGGTTGGAGTTGCTCTTAGACATGAAAATTAAATATATATTAACTTTTCTTTTGAACTTTTGTTCATGTCAAGCCCTCGGAAGACACGTTGCACCTCCAATTTATTAGGCTCGGTGATTGATTAAAGATTTTTTTTTTTTTTTTTAATTTTGTTGATCTATATTTTTTTCTGTTAATATGTGGATAACGGTTGAATCATTGGCATTGACTAAAACTGAAAATGCAAAATTCATGAATAAAAGTATTGTCTCTCTTTTCCTGCAAATTCTCGTTTCTCTTTATAAAATTACTTAGATAGAAAAACGAACACGAGAAACGCGAGCTAAGGAGAAATGTTAAACTGTTAGTTCGATATTTATAAAAGAGAAAGTTAGGAGATTTTCGTTGTATTTGATTTCACATCGGAAATACAGAACGGAGAAAACAGTGCAGAATTGTAAAATGAAGCGAAAGTAGAAGTAGTCTTTAGGTTAGTGTATTCAGATTGACGGATGGGTTTGAGCTCTTTTTCCGAGTAGATGGAGCGAGGTCGGGTGTTTTCTGTTGAGTTTGTTTCGTGAATCTTTTACTGGTCGAACCGGGCTCTCCTTCAAGAATTAGAGACCTAAATTCAGCATTTTGGGTCCCTTGTGCTCTGATCGGTAGAGAAAAATCTTCCTTCAACCATAAGGTTTGTCTCCTATTTATAGTTTAATATCGGTAGGTGACTATAGTTTGATATTAACTATAGTTTCTTCACCTGACTACTCCATCTGGTTAGATCCAGGTTTTTGATTGGGCTTTAAACGAATGGGGCGAAAATATTATATGGGCATGGCCCATTTTGTGGGTGAAAACCCATATCCAACAGTAGCCCCCCTCGGTCGACGAATTTATGCGAAACCGAATTTGTTGCTTTGTAATGGGCCAGGCTTAGAGTTATTTTGGGCCCATTTTGCTCTGAATCCTTATTGGTCGACTGGGCCGGTGCACGTTTATTGAGGCGCGACAATTCAGCTTCCGCGCTGCGTCTATATAAGATACCTACCCTTCTTTGATTTTTCGAAGGTAGACCTCTCTCTTTTTCTTCTTTTCCGTTTGCTTCATCGCTTTCATTCGATCTTCCCAAGATCTTTTTGAATTTTTCCGACGACTCTTCGTATTTCTCTGCGACTATGTCTTTTAGCGATCCTAGTTTCCCAGCTCGTCCTGACTCTGATAGCTCGTGTTTCTGCAACGTTGTCAATGAGATAGAACGTCGGTTCGACTTTACTTGTCAGGACGACGCGTTAGCGAGTTCCTCCCACCGACCTACCTTCGATATTCCCGAGCTGGATGATCGGGATGTCTCTGAATCTTCTAGGGAGGCCGGAGGCTCCGGCGATCGAGAAAATTCTCATGAAATCGAAGATGAAATCAAACTGCCGGTTCCATCTCCCACAGATCGGGTTGATTTAGAGGATTCCTTCGGTCCGGGTCTAGGTCATCATATTCTTCTTGTGAGGACGGATGATCAACCATCCCGTGCTTCTGCGGATTCGCTGAACGAAGCGGTGAGGTCTCAGGGTCCGGTCAGTGGCTTGTCTTTCCGTATTTTGAGCTCGTCTGACTGACCTTGGAATCCTCCAGAGGGATTCATATGTTTGTATGAGTCCTACTTTACCGAGTTCGGCCTTTGGTTTCCTATCCCAAAGCTTCTGGCAGAATATTGCTTCCGCCGTAGAATTGCGATCTCGCAACTGACTCCGCCGCAATTCGTAACATGGTGGCGATTCTGACCCTCACTGCTGAGGCCGGTGGAGATGTTGATTGCGACTCTTTCGAAGAGATGTCTCGGATAAAAAGGAACCCGAATGGCTCCGGGAGATTCTATGTCTCTGTGAAATTGCAGTACAATTTGTTGACCGGGGTCAGATCTACGGCGTCGAATTGGGAAACGCGTTATTTTTTGTGCAAATAGATGAAAATTCTGTTTGTGATCCGAGCCAGAAGTTTCGTACTGGATGGAACGTTTGCATTGGTAGCCTTTTAGCTCGTCTTTGTGTAGATTCTATTTTTGTGCTGATTCCTAATTCTTCTTTATCTGTTTCAGAACCGCATCATTTCGCCAAGGCTTTTCCAGAGAATTTTAGCGATCTCATCCAAGAGCTGCAAAGGTTAGGCCGTCAGAGGTGGCCGGATCTTCTCGAAGAACGGATTCACAGGAGTTTGGCAAGGATCAAATCAGGTCGGTTTTGATGTATATATTTTTATGTGCGTCCTTTGCTTGCTCCTTTTGATCTCTAATGGATGATTTTCTTCTTGGTTTAGGTCGCTACGATCTTTCTCTTCCTCCCTTGCAACCAAGATCTCCTCGGCAGCCAAAGCAGAAGAAACCGAAAGCTCCTCGTAAACCAAGCCAGCCTAAGCCAAAGAAAATGGTGAAGACGATGTTGAAGCTCCCAAACTATGCGTCTGAGTTGAGGAAAGCTCCTCCTACTGCGCCCAGTCTTGGCAAGGGGGCCGATCTCCCAACCCCAGCTTCTACTACTCGGGTCCGTGCTGAACCGGGAAAACCTAAATGTCTGCACAGGCAGCTTGGGAAAACTACTGGTGGATATCCAGCGGGTGATCGCATTCGCGATCCTTCTCTCGTTCGAAAAAATAGCGCGGCTGTTCAATCTTCCGGGAAAAGACGCCAGACTGATGGGGACACCGATGTTTCTGGTCGCCAAACATCGAGGGTGGAGGATGCGACCGTTGGTCAGGAACGTCGTGGGCTGGAGGACGGAGCTGACGACATTTTCGATTTAAACTTTTCTTATGAGGGCAAGAGCAGCCACATAATGGAGGACGCCGCTGCTTGCGCTGAATACCTTAGAAAAACCAGGGGGTCTGAGAGGTTTGCCCTTCCACCGGTTGACAAGCTCGTGGAGTCCGATGCATATCTGAATTTTGCGTCGTTTTCCGTGCAGGTATTTTTGCTTGATAGATTTCTTTTGTTTTTCTCTGTTTTTGCTTACTGACTTATGAAAAATTTGTTCAGACGGTGGCTGCGGCAAACCATATCGTTCAGCAGTATGATCGCAAGCTGAAGAGGGCGGCCATTATTTGCAACGGGTCGGCGGAAGTTAAGAAGAGTTTGGCCGCTGAATAAGCTACGTTGGGGCGAAACTTGCCAAAGAATGCGCCGCTCTGAAACAATCGCTGGCCCATGCTGAGGAGATCTTGGCACTTGCTGTTGGCGAGAAGATGTCTCTTGAACTAGAGAAAGAGCGTCAGATGAAGAGGCTCAGGGAGTCTAGGACGGAGATGGTTTTAAAGGAGCGGAAGTACTTGACGGACAAGTACACGGGTCGCCTCGCGAAGATCCGTCGTCACTGTGAGGACATGGCGAAGGCCCACTAAGTCGCCCTGATGGTAAGCCAGATCTCTGGGACTATCGGGAGTCTCAAGTACATGCGGGAGGAGAAAGGTGTGGCTGGTCCTCCAGAGGAGTTCGTGCGTCTTGAGGCCGATCTCTCGACATGGACTTCTGCTTTTGATAAGGTGGACGTTACAGAGGTCGCAGAAGCCTACTTTTGTGTCACTCTGACCCAGGAACGTGTATTGCAGAACTCCGTTCCTGCTCGGATCCACCCGTGGAGCTTACTCTTGGGGTTTTTCAGTTCGGATCCAACATAGGAGTGGTGGATGCGGACGAAGCGCATGCTCTTCGGACTCTTGGCGGGTCGCTGGTTGGTGGTAGGGAAAAGCTTGGCGCCGAACCCACTCAGGATCCCGCTCAAGATGAGCATGCCGCTCTTTCATAATAACTTATATGTTTCTCTTATTTTGTTTTTAGGCCGGATGTGGCTTTGCTTTTTTTTTTTTTTTTTTTGTATGTACTTGGCGTTTGTATGAGATCGATTTGTAATGAAAATAAATTTCTTTGCAAGTTTTATCTTATGAAATTTTGCTTGATGCGTTCAATCTCGAGATTTTGCGCGGTTTGTTCAGTGCGGCTAATCTTGCCTTGTGTAGAAACTTTTAAGTTTGTGGTTAGATTGAGTGCGGGTCTGGGCCCGGTTTTTTTCTTCAGGTTGTTCTTAAGTATGCGAGATGGGTCGCCTTATTTTACTTGGGCGTTTCCTGGGTTGTTTTTTTTTTGTGCGGATCTGGGCCCGACTTTTTAGGGTCATCTAGCGGAGTTTTTTAGGCTTTCTATCTAGAGATGTGGTTTATTTCACCACTGCATTCATGAGGAACGCCACAGACGATCGGGTACCTGGCCAGGGTGCCGATGTGTTTTTAGCTCGGGGCTTTGTCTGACTTGGAGTCGAGAGAGTTTTTTTTTTTGGTTTAATTAATAGTTGTGCCTTTTTACAGGCTAGGGATCAAACCATTCGTAATTCGTTTACATTGGTATATGAGCTCGGTGGAGCGTGTTTTTTGTTGTTGTGGATAGTGAGTTCGGGGCTGTGGGGAGTGAGCTCGGGGTTTTAGTAGTAGAATTTCTTCAAGCTCATGGATTTCCACGATCGAGGGATCGCTTAGCCTGTCATTGTCATAAGTCGGTAGACTCCTGGTCTGACGACCTCGGTTACCTCGTACGGTCCTTCCCAATATGCGACGAGCTTCCCAGCTTTTCACTCCGCGGTGTTTTCGTAAAATTTTCGGAGAACGAGGTCGCCTACCTTGAAGCGACGGTTCCGGACTCGTTTGTTGTAGTACCGAGCAGCTGATTGTTGGTAGTTTTGTATGCGGAGCAGGGCTTGATCTCTTTCTTCTTCAACAGTGTCTAGGTTGTCCAGGAGTGTTTAGTTATTTAGGTCAGGTTCTTGAATCATCGTTGTTCGACGGAGACTTCCGACGTTGACCTCGGTGGGTGCCATTGCTTCTAGTCCGTAGGTTAGGGAGAACGGTGACCGACCAGTCGAATGTCGGGGGGTGGTCCGGTATGACCACAGGACCCCGTCTAGTTCGTCGGCCTAGGTGCCCTTCTTATCATCGAGGCATTTTTTAGACCATCAATGATGGTTTTGTTCGTCGCCTCAGCTTGTCCGTTTCTTTGCGGGTACCTCGGAGTAGATTTGTTGAGCCTAATCTTCCATTTCGCGCAGAACTCCTCGAACCCGTCGGATATTAATTGGGATCCGCTGTCAGCGATGATTTCATAGGTGAGGCCGTGGCGGCATATGATAAATTTCCAGACAAAATTTCTCACGTCGGTGGCTTGTATCCTTGCGAATGATTCAGTTTCAACCCATTTGGTGAAATAGTCCGTTACAACCAGGATAAATCGTTTTTGCCGAGATCGGGAGAATGGTCCGATGATATCCATCACCCAACGCATGAACGGATACGGAGCAGTTGCTGTGGTCAAGGGCTCAGTAGGTTTCAGGATCATGGGTCCATGCCTTTGGCATTTTTCGCAGTTTTTTGCATATTGGACGCAATCTTTGACCAACATCGGCCAGTAGAAACCGAGCTTGCGAATTTTCATGGCAAGCGCTAGACCGCCGGAGTAGTTACCACCTGCACCTTCGTGTGTTTCGGCAATTACGCGTTCGGTTTCATCTCTGGCGAGGCAGTTGAGCAGGGCCCCGGTCACGCTTCATCGGAAAAGGCCATCCTTGATGAGGGTGTAATATACGCTGCGATCTCTAACTCTTCGTGCGGCCCATTTGTCGCTTGGGAGATCCCCATATGCGAGGTACATCCTTATCTCATGCCTCCAGTCAGTTGTGGTAGGTCGTTGTGATGAGTTCGGCGTGTCGAGGAGGCTGCCTTGCTCAGACTCATTTGTCTCTTCATCGTTGGATTCAGTGATATGGCACACTCCACGTGGTAGTTCGATACTTCGATTTACAATTGTTTTGACGGGGATTATGCGTCGGAGGCAGATGCCAGGGCAGAAAGTGCGTCAGCCGCGGTGTTATCGTTGCGGGGTATCTTTGTGATTTGGAAGGTTTCGAATTTCTTAGAAAGGGTCTGAAGGAGGTTTAGATATGCCTCCATTCGTTCATTCTTTGCGCTATATTCGCCATGAAATTGGTTTGTTACGAGCTGCGAATTGCAGTACGCGTGAATTTTTTTGACGCTGATCTCCTTGGCGAGCCTTAGTCCGGCCACGAGTGCTTCGTATTCCACCTCGTTGTTTGAGGCTTTGAATTCTAACCGAAATAATTGTTCCAAAACTTCTCCTGTTTGAGACTCCAGTAGGATTCCAACACCAGATCCATGATGGGATGAGGAGCCGTCTGCGTGGAGGATCCATTCTTTTGTGGCGGGGTCATTTTGGGTGGGTCGGCTGGAAGTTCGACGATGAAGTCTACTAGGACTTGAGACTTGGCGCTTGTACGGTTCTTGAATTCTATGTCGTACTCGCTGAGTTCTACCGCTCATTTTATCATTCGTCCGGACTGACTTGGACTGTGGAGGACTATTCGTAACGGTTGGGTCGTCATTACGGCGATGGTATGAGATTGGAAATACGTTCGCAGTTTCCGGGCGAACATGACCACAACGAGGGCGAGCTTTTCTATCGTTGGGTACCGACCTTCCGTTTTATCGAGAGATTTGCTTACGTAGAAGATAGGTTTTTGATCCCCCCGATCTCCGCAGACAAGTACTCCGCTGGCCGCCGCACCAGAAACTGATACATAAAGATACAGTGTTTCTCCGTTCTCCGGTTTCGACAGGATTGGTGGTG
Organism: Pseudoturritis turrita; assembly: GCA_900406555.1. Lineage (NCBI taxonomy): Eukaryota > Viridiplantae > Streptophyta > Magnoliopsida > Brassicales > Brassicaceae > Pseudoturritis > Pseudoturritis turrita. The sequence goes on along the minus strand of OVBL01001065.1, from coordinate 117,781 downwards.
TTGTCAAGTATCCCTTTAATTGTCGGAATGCGTCTTCGCATTTGTCGTCCCACTCGAATTTCTTGTTCCCGCTGAGCAGTTGGTAGAACGGGAGGCACTTATCGGTCGATCTTGAGATAAAGCGGTTGAGGGCGGCAATTCGTCCTGTTAACCTTGGTACTTTCCTTTTATTTTTTTGGTGATGGAAGGTCGACGATGGTAGCGATCTGCTTAGGATTTGCCTTAATTCCGCGCTGAGTGACTATATATCCCAAGAATTCTCCGGTTGTAACCGCGAAGGTGCATTTGGCCGGGTTCAACTTCATCCCATACTGGTTTAAGATCTCGAAACAGGTTCTAAGGTTATTTATGTGGTGTTCGGCTTTCAGTGACTTGACGAGCATGTCATCGATGTATACTTCCATTTTGTCGCTGACCTGTTCGGCGAACATCTTGTTGACCAGACGCTGGTAGGTTGCCCCGGCGTTTTTGAGTCCAAAAGACATTACCTTGTAACAGTAGGTCCCCCGATCTGTTATAAATGCAGTTTTTTCTCGGTCGACGGGAAGCATCATGATTTGATTGTAGCCGGAGAATGCGTCCATAAAGGAGAAGAGCTTGTTTCCCGCAGTGGCTTCAACTAGACGGTCAATATGTGGGAGAGGGTACCTATCTTTTGGGCAGGCCAACGTTGGTTCTGTTTAACACTGTTACAATAATTAGTTAAATTTTATTTATTTATTGTTAATGATAAAAGAATCAAATAAAATAATAAAATAAATTTATTTTTGAATTGGGTTAAATCCGTCTCTAGCAATCTCGCTTAATCACGGTTTCAATAGGTTAATGGACTTAACGTTTGACCGTTAGTCAACCCAACGTCATGCACTGTTTTAGTATTTTAAAGGTTTATTTAAAAAAAAAAAATTAAGTTGAAGATTTGAACGAAAACCAAAAAAGTTTGAAGATTAAGTTGGAAAAATATAAATAGTTGAAAGTTTTTAATGGTAATTTTCCATACGTATATTCATAAACAGCATATTAAATTTTCATCCAACTTTTTATCCATATCTTTTTTGTTATTTTCTAATAACAAATTTAACATTTGTTATTTACCTAAACAAATCTTCATTTCTTATCATTTGCTTAATAAACTTTTAAACATTTGTGTGTTTGGCCATGCCATGTAAGAAAATTCGTTTATGTATTGTATAATCATATATATAATCTTTTCACGATCGTGTCACATACCTGTATCCAACAATAATGGTGAAGAAAAATGAACATAGACATTTTTCAAAACTAATAAATTAGTGTGCCACGTGAAAAGATCTTCAAGCCACATTTTTTTAAGCAACAATTTTTTTTTTTATATATATAAATTTTTGTCTATTCAGTTCAGCAGTACACTAAATCAAATATGAAATAAATTTATCTTTCGTATTTTGGAATTCGTCATCAAGATCTGTTTCACCTTTTCTGCTGTAATATAAACATAAGATTTATTTCTCTTTCTTTTTTTGAATTCTAGGTTAGACGAATTTTTTTTAGGAATTCCGATTCCCATTTCAAATTTGGAATTGGAAGCACGAGGAAGCGTCTCAAAATTTTGATTAAAAACAATCAAAACTTTAAAACTAATAAATGTGTGGTTATTAAAAACAATCAAAACTTTAAAGCATGGCAGAAACTCACATTTCTATTTTAAAATACTGACAGAAGTTTTTGAATCCGTTTAATGTGTGGTTATTTTAGAGATTCGTATGACTTAAAAAAACTTTAAAACTAATTCAAACTATCGAAATCTTCATAAACCTCATCAATAATAATTTTTCTTTTCATTACAACCACAAACACAAGTTATCAAAAAGAGAACACACAAAAAAAAAGACAAAAGTAAATTTTCACGAAAAAAGACAAAAGTAATTTTTCATATTTTGAATCTTTATTAGTGTCTCTGTTCAGGTGAGCATGTGAATTTTTGACAAACATGTGAATTCTGATTTTCAGTTTAAATTTAGCTCTAAAAAAATTTCCACTTTGAATCTTATGTATGCTTCTTGTTAAACTGTTTTTTATGCCTTCAGATAAATGGATTTTCTTTCTAATCTTATTTAAAAATTAATTTGATTATTTTTGAATGTAAATTTTTTTTGAGCAATATGACATTTAGTGGCATCCAAATTAACATTTCCACCACGTACATGTCTTTTTATAAATTTATAAAAACCTTTTCCGATTTCCAAAAACTTCATTTTCGATTATCCATTTTTTATTTCATAAAATGTAAGTTATATATATATATATTTTAAATATTAAATTTATTGATAAAAAAAAATAAAGTATTTACAAAAAAATCAATTGGAGTTAATAAAGAATGCAAAGCAAACAAAAAACTCTAATTTATAAACAAAACTGCTGAGTTACAAAGGCAGAGGCATCAAACTGATGATGTCACTTTCGTAGCTGAAACAAAGACCTCAAACCGCTGGTAAATAGTCTCTTCTCTTGAGGAAGCATATTACAAACAAAAGTCTAAGATACATTGGCTGAAAGTCGGGAATAAGAACAACAAATTATTCCATAGGGTAACCCAAGCTCGAGCTTCACAGAATGCAATTCAGAGGATTAAAAATCAGATGGTACTTATGTAACAGAGTTAGAGGATATTAAGGAGGAAGCTGAGAGCTACTTCACGAATCTCCGGGACCAGCCTTTGGATTATAGCAAAATGTTAGTGGATGAGCTACAAAGCCTGTTGAATTTTCGGGTCCCTTTAGAAATGCAGGATCAATTGACAAGAGTGGTGTCTGAAGATAAAATCAAGTCTACTCTTTTTCTTATACCTTTGGAAAAATCCCCGGGTCCGAATGGTTACACTATCGAGTTTTATAAGGCGGCATTGCCAATAATCGGTAAAGACTTCATAGTGACGGTCCAGTCATTCTTTCTTAAAAAATTTATCCCTAAGGGTGTAAACACTACTATTCTTGCTCTGATTCCGAAGAAATAAGACGTTTTGGAGATAAAGACTACATGCCTATCTCTTTTGCTGTAATGTAATAGACAAAGTAATTTCTAAAATTATTGCCAATCATCTAAAGACAGTTCACTTTCTATTTATTGGTCTGAACCTATGCTTTTATTAAGAACCGTCTTCTTCTTAAGAATCTGATTCCTGCAACGAAACTGGTTAAATATTATCATAAGGATTCAGTCTCATATGCCATCAAGTTTGACATTTCAAAAGCTTTTGATTCGGCTCAGTGGTCTTTTATTGTTAACACTCTGCGCGCTTGAAAATTTCCAGATTTTTTCATACATTGGATCAATCTCTGCATATCCACAACTTCCTTTTCGGTGTAAGTTAACAGAGAGCTTGATGGGTTTTTCCAGAGTACAAGAGGCACCCGTCAAGGCTATTCACTGTCCCCGTATCTGTTTGTCATTTGTATGAATGTGCTGTATGGCCTTCTAAACAGAGTTGTTGTTACGAGTGTAGTGGGTTATCACCCCAAATGTCGAAACCTTAACTTCACGCATCTCTATTTTGCTGATGATATTTTGGTCTTCTCTCATGGTATTGCCCGATTTATTGAGGGAGTGGTTTAAGTTTTCAATACTTTTGCTGAGCATTCTGGTCTGAAAATAAATTCAGAAAAAATAAATATTTACTTAGCAGGTGTAGCGGAGATAACTTGGGAAACTATAGTAAAGCGGTTCCCTTTTACTATAGGGACACTCCATGCCTGTTACCTTGGTTTAACTCTGATGACAAAGCGTATGACAGTATCGGATTACAGTCCTCTCATTGAGAAGATTAAAACAAAAATCAGTAATTGGTCGGTGCATTTTCTCTTATTCACAGGTCGTTGGCAATTTATCAGTTCGATGATCTCTAGCATTACTCACTTTTGGTGTTCTGCTTTCCGTCTTCCTCGAAGTTGTCTCCCGGAGATAGACACATTATATTCTGCATTTTTGTGGTCCGGACCGGAATTGAATGCCAGAAAAATGAAAATTTCTTGGGAAGATATGTGTTTTCTAAAATTAGAAGGGGATGTGGGCTTGTGACCTCTAAAAAAAAAATATAATATATGGTTTGTGCCTAATTTGGAAGTTGTTGTCTGCAAATTCTTCACTTTGGGTGAATTGGGTTAAACAACACCTAATCCGTGATAGCTTATTCTGTATGTTTCGAGAAACAAAGGTTCATGGATTTGGAAAAAAATTGTTAAAGATGCAGGATTTGGCAATCAATTACACGGCTGTTGATTTTCAGACTCGGCTTCGTTCTGTATGATAGATGGTCGTCTCCCATGGGCAGACTAACTGACATGGGTAGTCTGCTAAATGTTTCAGTTAAATACGCATTAGTTTTGCGAAGAAGAGCCCGCATGCATGAAACTGATGCTTTGCAAATGGTAGAAAATGCTCTGAATCAAGCCGCATTAATTCTCACACCCTTTGGAACTGATGTCTACCTATGGAGACACGGTACCGACAAGTTTCATCCTTCGTTTTCTTCACTGATAACTTGGGACCAAATCCAAAATCGACGGGACACAGTTGAATGGTGTAAAGGAGTTTGGTTCACTCATGCTACACCCAAGTTCATTTTTCTCACGTGGATTGCAACTCAGCCGACTGTCTACCGCTTCTCTTATAGCAAATTGGAACCAAGGTGTTTCTTCGGGCTGCATACTCTGCCCCTGCACTCAAGAAACACGAAACAATCTCTTTTCGCCTGTCAATTCGCCTCTCAAGTTTGGTCGGAGATTGCTGGTGAGATTTTCGGTTCTGGTTATACAACTAATTGAAATTCTCTCTTAGGCAAGCTCACTTATGCTACTATGGAATGGAAACTTCAGTTCTTTCTAAAAATCTCCTTCCAAAGTACCATCTATTATGTTTGGAGGGAAAGAAATTAGTGAAGACATAGAAGTCCCTTATCTTCCTATACACAGCGTGGTACATCCATTGACAAGTCTATCCGCAATAAATTGATCGCCATTCACTCGTTAGGTGATCAACATGATAGTTTTCTTCTACTCTGGTTTGTCATTAGAATTGACGTTGACGAAACTCTGTTTTCATCTCCTGATTTTTTGGGTTTTCTAGCTACTGATAACATGTCATAATATGATTTTCAACTTTCTCTAAATTTAAGAAAAGACTCATCATATTATAAAAAGCTTTTTTGTTGAATAAATTTTAGGGTCAATTTGATTAATAACAAAAAAAAACGTAATATAAAAACTAATCAAAACTTCTAAAATAGATAAATAGAATGTTGCCATATATAAAAATTTTGGTTAAATTGTAGATTTGATATTTTTTTTGGGATTATTCACCCAATTAACTCTAAATTTGACATTTAAAAAAAAATTGTCTTAACTCTCAAATCAAACCACAACTATGCATGATCATCTCTTTCACTTTAATTTCTTTTTTTTTTTAGATTTATGTGTTTTGTTAAAGGCTTTTTTTCTTTGATTTTTTGTTGGTACTGAATTAATATAGAAAGACAATATCTCAAATAAGAAAACGACAAGATCTATAAATTGTTGGACGTGAGAAAACAAGATCCACATGTAAATGACCCATTCGGTCTCTCACAGCAAAACTGTGCTGTCTCCATCCAAGATATAATCTCTTCTTTTTTTATCAGCCAAAGTAATATCTTAGGTCTATCCAAAACAAAGAAATAAATTAAAACATATTTTTTTCCGAAAGTTATAAAAATCAGAAATGACTCCATAAAAATATCTCTAGCCCACCTATATTTTAGAATAAAATTTTTCCCAACCTACCTTTATTTTTAATTTTAAAATTAAAAAATACTATTTTTTACTCTATATTTAAAAGAATGCTATTTCTTAATCTATTTTAGAGTTGTTTAACTATATTTCTTACTCAATTGACATTCTAATTTCAAACTTGCAATTCATACTGACAAAATATAAGGAATGATTATATTAATATATATAGAGTCCTTGTAAATTAACAACTATTAATTTAATTTACAAGTTAGTGTAATTAGAAACCCAACTAATTCAATTGGAAATTTTGATTTTTTTGCCGATGACTTGAACTTGTAATATATGGCATTTGATCATTGGTGTTTCACAGGACACTGCAAGATTATACAAGATAAATTTAATCAACTATCTCCAATTAATATATATTTTAATTCGAGATTTAATAGATATCAATATCATATAAATTTCAAAATTCAAACGTGGCCGAATATAATTATTGGACATTAAATGCCAATGAAGCATGGTAGAATAGTGACCTAAACTTGGACATGGATCTGACTCAGACGAACACGTTTATATTCATCCTTTCTTGTCTTCAAGTTTTCTGTCATTTGGTACACACCCTGCAAGAACAACCTTTTTCTATATTTTAAGATTATAATTGAAAAATCCTGAAATTAATATAGTTGTAGACCTTTTCCAAAAAATGCGCGCTTCCAAAAAAAAAAAAAAAAACTCATCTCTATGATTAGACAAATATAATAAACGCATGATTCATGGAAGTTATTCACCCAACAAATCATAGATTGATAAAGTTAAAAACGTTTACACTCTAGATATAGGGGTTTAATATTGCAACAAAATTGTAGGTTTAACCAATCATACAATTTTCTTTTGTGGATTTTTTTTCCAACATGTATTATGCAGATTGGAAACAGAATAATAACACCACAACTATAATACTAACAACAGTTACGTGTTCTAATCGAATCAAGGCCGCCTCAATCAGAACATGGGCCTGTTCTAAAATTCGAAATGGAGCCTTCAATTTTAGAAGATAAAAATTGTAATTAAACTTGAGGATTTTTGGGGAAATACCTAAAAAAAGGTTTAAATTTGTTTTGAAAACTACACCTTTTAATTTTTTTGAAAACTACACTTTTTCTAAGCTAATTTTACAAAATTATCTGTGCTAATGACTTATAATTACTTACTCGGGGATTATGATAAATACCTCAAATTTTATTGCAAAATTAAAAACTACACTTAATCCTATAAAAATTTGAAAATTATACATTTTACTATATAAAAATACGTAAATAACTCTATACATATTTAACTTATTATTATTATACAAAAAAAAAAATTTTAATATTAAATTTTTATTTTTATTTGTGTTTTTCCTTTAAGTATGTGTGAGTAATTTATCTTTGAGGCTTGGGTCTAGTAGATTAGGAAAGTTTAGTGGATGATTAATGATAATTAGTACCATGAAAGTGGATTAGTCAAATTGATGTGATCCATGTTCTATAGAATTGGTCTTAATTAGTGTCTTTCATCATTGATTAATCATAATACTCTCCTTAATCCATTGCTAGACTCAAGATTTATTGTTTTCCTTTTGAACCAACTAAAAGCTTTTGTTAGTTATTTTCCTTTTAGTCTCTTAATTGCTCTTTTAGTAGTTCATTGTCTTGTTTGCTATTGCTTAGTTCTATTTCTCATTTGCTTAGTCTCATTTCCATATTGCTTTAGCTTATCTTAATTTCGCAAATACCTCAAAAACTCATTTCCTTAGCTTAAGTGGAATCTACATAATTTGGTGTGCTAATTCCTTATCTCTTTAATGGTCCGATCACCCTTAAATCTATACTACAAGTGACTTTCTAGTGCACTTGAGAGTGTGATTGGGGTATTATATTTGATTCCACAACACTAATTCACTTAAATTAAAAAGAATATTGAACCGGACTAAGAGTTTGGTTCATCAAAAATAGACAAAGGAATAATAGGACCAAATAAACCAACTTAAAAAAAATGTTAACCGAACTTAACCAATAAACTGAGGAATTTTGTCAATTATAATTATTTGGTTTAAGTTTCGTTTCACCAAATTCTTCCTGATTCATTTTTCTTCTTCACTTCTACTATTTCAATCCTATGAGATTTTCGTCAATCCTATGAGATTTTCGTAAATCTCAAACTGAAGTTTGCTTTATGGCTATTAATATTCAATGGAAATTATATATATAGATTATGGCTATTAATATTCAATGGAAATTATATATATAGATCATTAGTATGAAAGATAATATTACCAATGAGTAAATAATCTTATTCTCATTGATTAGTCAAAATATACAATTGGGGCTGGTTTATATACAAGACCTGACCAAGGCAAACCAGAAGCTTTAAACCAAAGAGAAAGAGTAACCGATTTATATTATACCAGTCACTATACAAAGACTATAATTCAACTAGAGACTCCTATACAAAGACTATAGACACTAATAGTCTCTCTCAAGATGGGGAGTAAATTACTAATAAGATCCATCTTGCTTACCGAGTTGTGGAATGGAGTAGGATGCAGAGGCTTTGTCAAGGGATCCGCAATTTGAGGCTCTGATTTCACATGAAGAAGCTTGAATAAAACTGCAACCAACTTCACGAACACCCTGACAATCCAATTCTATATGTTTAGTTCTTTCATGAAAAACATGACTGTTAGCTATGTGAATAGCAACTGTGTTATCACAAAAAAGAAGCGTAGGTTTATATAATGAAACCTGTAACTCTTTTAAGAAGTTAGTAAGCTAAACCAATTCATCAACAACCTTGGAGAGGCTACGGTATTCAGCTTCGACAGATGACTTGGACATTGTTCATTGCTTCTTTGATTTCCAGGAAATGAGTGAAGATCCTAGGAAGATGCAATAACCAGTAGTAGAACGTCTAGTATCAAGGCATGAAGCCCAGTCTGCATCTGCAAAAGCTTGAATTTGCAATTCAGATTTAGTAGAGTAGAACAAACCTTGACCCCCTGTACCTTTAACATAGTGAAGAACCTTGTAAGTAGCTTGTTGATGAGCTTTACGAGGTGCAGCAGAGAACTGACTCAACTTGTTCACAGCAAAGGTAATATCAAGTCTAGTGATTTGTAAGTACATCAATTTACCAACAAGACTTCCATAGGACTCAACATCTACCAATTCACCACCACTGTCCTTGGAAAGCTTCAAATAAGGATATAAAGGAACAGAAGATGGCTTGCAATCAAGTAAACTAGTGTCATCAAGGAGATCAAGAGCATACTTACGTTGACAAACTGATATGCCCTCTGAGGATCTAGCAATTTCCAAGTCTAGGAAATACTTTAATGGACCAAGATCACGCAACTTAAAATGTGACTGAAGTTGAGTCTTAAGAAGAGCAACTTCATCATCATTGTTGCTGGCAATAAGGATGTCATACACACACTAACACACAGAGAAAAAAACCATTAGTGATCTTTGTGAAGCAAGTATGGCCTGAAGAAGTCTGAATAAAATCCAAGGCAGTGAGAGTTGTTGAAAACTTGAGAAACCACTGGAAGCCTGTTTCATACCATAAATGGATTTAGTCAACCTCCAAACAACATTAGGTGGAAGCTTGTCCCCCTGTCTAGCAGCATATACAGGTGGTAGTTGCATGATCACCAGAAATCATATCAGGCCTAGGAGGATGTTGAGTCAGAGTAGGAAAGAAAGATGAGTATTCTTCAGAGACATCTGACTTAACAAAAGGAAAGAGCTCCTCATGGAAAACTACTTGTCTTGAGATAATGATAGAGTTAGTCTCAAGATCCCTGAGTTTGTAGCCTTTGTATCCATTAGGATAACCAAGAAAGGCACATGCTTTAACTCTAGAGTCAAACTTATGTCTATTCTTGGGTGAGGTACATGCATAACAAAGACATCCAAAGACTTTGAGTTGAGTATAGTCTGGAACTTTCTTAGTTAATACCTCATATGGAATTTTGTCCTCTAGAACAGGAGCAAGAAGATGATTAATGAGGTGGACTGCAGTAAGTATGCAGTCACCCCAATAGGGAATATGAATTTGGGATTGAAAGAGAAGAGATCGAGCAACATTTAAAATGTGTTGATGTTTTCTCTCAACCATAGAATTTTGTTGGGGAGTTTCAGGACAAGAATGGAATGGCACTATACCTTTTGATTGATAAAATATGGTGAAATTTAGTTTTGGAGCATTGTCAGACCTAACTCCCTTAACATTTCTATCTATCAAACTGAGTTTCTACCATTTGAATGAAAGTAGAAAAAACAGTTAACACATCAGACTTATTCCTAAGTAGATATACCCAAGTAGCTCTAGAGCAATCATCAACAATGGTTAAGAAATACTTGAAAGCATCATGAGTAGGAACAGAAAATGGACCCCATGTATCAATATGTAAGAGATCAAAAGGATTATCACTGATGTTATTATGAGAAACAAAAGGTAAATGCTTCTGTTTAGAAAGGTGACAGATTTTACAATGAAAATCCACATTATTCTTTTGTTTAGGTAAAGATAAAACAACTTGCATAGGCTGTAACTTTGAAAAAGAAGGGTGACCTAGCCTCTTATGCCAAAGACCATGACTTGAGACTGTAAAAGCAGCTATAGAATATGGAGAACCTTACATTGAAAACATACTCTATATCCAGAAAATAGAGATTAACCACTTGTCTACCCATCCCAATAATTAATTCCTGTGTAGGATCCGGAAGAACACAAGAATTTTCATCAAACCAAATCCTACAGTCCATACTCTTAGTTAAAGAACTGACACTAAGAAGATTGAATTTGAATGAGGTATATAAAGAACATCATAGAGAACCAAGTTACTACCCAAAGGAACTGTTCCTATTCCAACAATGCTCACAAGAATTCCATTTGGTAATGTAACAGTGGTGTGAGAGAGAAGTTTAAGATTGGTGAAAGAAGATTTATCATGAGAAATGTGATTAGTTGCTCATGTATCTATAACCCAATCATTAATAGCTATAATGTTGCTACTAACTGAACAAACATAAGGCCTATCAACTCCGATAAAACAACAAAAGATAGAGGGGTAAAAGTTACTAAAAATTGGGCATACAGCTGATGAAGAGGGTGCATAAGACACTGAGACAGAGTGAACCTCTGGAGAGGTAGTGATGCTTAGTGGCTGAAGTTTGGTGCTAAGGAAGGACACAAGCTGCTGAATTTGTTCTGTAGATAGATTACCTGCAGACTCAAGAGATGATTTTGAAGCATTATTAAGTGTCATATTAGCCAAAATAGAAGTAGAAGGTTTGTTGAACTTTTGTTTTGACTTGAAACTATTTGGATACACATGCTTCTTGTGGCATCTATCTTCCACATGACCAATTCCACCATAATATGAACAAATTGGTCTTTCTTTTCTTTCAAACTGACCATTAGAAGATCTTGGAGGATGTCTATTATAACCATGAGTATGAGAAACATGAAAAGCATATGGATCAGGACTAGTGTGAGAAGGCATTCTAGCTAATTTCTGACTGTCATCTTGATCTAGGAGATCGTAAACTACAGAGAGTATAGGTTAGGTTCTTCTTCATGAGAATCTGACTTCTGACTGTATCATAGTTATCATTCAGGCCCATGAGAAAGTCAATAACTCTATTTGTCTCCCTTTCAGCCAACAATTCTTCAACTGTGTATGCCACAGTATCGAAACTAGAGAGTTCTTCCCACAAAGCTTGGGTATGAGTATGATATGAAGATAAATCCATACTTCCTTGCTTGTATAGATCTTCTTAGAGACGCTATTCAACAGCCAAGACTTAACCATGCTATTACAACGACACCAGATCTTGAAATTTGGATCATCTTCATCAGGTTTTGGTATAGATCCATCTAGAAAATCCCATTTTATTCTTAACTTCTATACTCGTGGTCATTGCAACTATCCAAACTCCGTAATTTGATCCATCTAAAGGTTATGCAGCTAAGACTAATCCAGGATGGTCTGAGCTATGCAGATGATATGGAGAATGGATATTATCAGGTGAATCAGAAACCTCGAAGTAGGGATTGAAGGATTTTGACTTCGAGTGAACAGATCGGCGAGGATCCACACGATCTGGAGAACCGGATCCATCACGAGGCCATACTGACTTGTCGTGAGCTCGCGGTGGTGAAATATCCGGTGAATCTGTAGTGATTGTACGATATTTCGAGTTTGTTTTGCGTTTCACCATACCAGTCATTAAAATACTCTAATTCAACTATAGACTCCTATACAAAGATCATTCTTTTTTTTTTTGTATCAGATGCTTGTCAACACAAATTAATATAACAAAAATGTTACATATTTATCCAGTAATAATAACAATTTATAATTTTTTAGCAGATATGTAGTTCTCAATATTCATTAAGGATATGATAGTCTTTTTACACCAAAAAGAGTTAAGTCTAAACAAAAATTTAAACATAGCGTAGTTTCCAATTTTTTTAGGGAAAAACCCTGAAAAATACTCTAACTTAATTATTTTTGTCAGAAAAATACACAAACTTTTTTTATTCCCTAAAAAATACCTCAACTAAATAAAATTGCCAATTTAATACACAAAGTTTTAAATTGTGAAGGTTTTATACATTTTGATTAACGGAGGTTAACTTCCGTTAACAGAAATAAAACGTTGTTACTTTTTTATTAACGTTTTTCCGTTGTGTTTTTTCCCAAATCGATTTGGACATAAACGAACCCTAATTTATTTCTCTCTTCCTCTCAAACGAAATCGAGACCACCGAAGATGGAACGAAGTCTAAGCTCAGGGTCAGATGCGAATTCTTGGAGTCGGAGCCGTAGTTACAGACAAACAAGCTCGGGTCCTATGTGTCACTGTAGGAGGCAAACAACAATGACGAAATCATGGACCGATGATAATCCGGGAAGGTTTTTCAGATGTGATGCTCATGGGTTCTTTACATGGGTTGATGAAGAAAAGCCACATGGTTGGCAGAAGGTGAGTTTATTGGAGGCCATAGATCAAATCCGTCATCAGAAAGAAGAAATTAAGAGACTTAAGGACAAACTCGAAGCTATGAATACAAGCGGAACAATTACGCCAGTTGATTCAATCATGGTGTAAAAACTCGAAGCAGAGAAGAAGACGCTGGAAAATGAAGCTATGACCTCGAAAGAGAGGGAGAAATTATTGCGCCAGTTCATTGTTATCTCATGGGGAGGTTTCATTGTTGTGACAGCAATGATCCTTACAATGGGAAAAACTAGTTTGAGTTGTGTTTTGTATGAGTTTTAAATTGTGATTAGGTGGGGTATGACTCGTTTATGTGTGCTTTGAGTTGTCTTTTTATGTTGTTATTGAGTAGATTTAAGCTTATGTAATGAGTTTCAAATGTGTTTTGCAAACATGGTGATGCTTAGTGTTTAAATGTAAAATGCCAGAGACAATCTAAACAAAGAAGTATTCATTAAACAAATTCTGAAAACTTGGATCATCACCAACACCCTCTTCTGCTATAACTTCTTCCTCGTCCTCATCACCTTCTTTCTCAGTTCTCTCATCACCTATCTCATCATCAGATTCTTCCTCACCTGCACCGAATTCTTGTTCAATATACAAATGAACTTTTCTTGTTGTCATAGCTTCACTACACATCTTCCTGATCTGAGCATCTTTGTTTTCAAATATACACTTTGCTGTCGATATATCCTCATCTGGAAGCTTGTACCACACTTGTTCCACCTTACCACTTGCTGCATTATCATTGCAAAACTCTTGAAAGCAAGACCACGTAATATAATCAGGATCAATGATGATGTCTTCCTTTACGGATCCTCCATTATATCCTTATATTCCATTGATCCTCCATAATACACTTTTTGTTTTATGGACTGTGAATCACTGCATACAAAGCAAACGCTAAAATCAAACTCATATTATTCATACAAATCAACAATCTGAACAACCTCCAAATCGAACCCATAAACAAAGTACTCAAATTTGGCCATTCAAAGAGACAATCTGACCCTAATCGAGCTCAAAGTCAAAAAAAGGAAAACAATGTTCTCAAATATAGACTTTAGAATCATCGAAACCCCTAAAACTGAAAGCATAAAATTGATTTTCGCTTATGAACAAAATACCTCATCTAGCCAGCCTACTCTCGCGCCTCACACAATACCGTCTATGCGTTCGATTCAGACAATGACAACCATCTTCATAGTCTTCAGTTCGATTTTGCTTCTCGATTTCGTTTGAGAGGAAGAGAGAAAAAAATTAGGGTTCGTTTATGCCCAAATCGATTTGGGGGAAAACACAACGGAAAAACATTAATAAAAAAATAACATCATTTTATTTTTGTTAACAGAAGTTAACCTCCGTTAATCAGAAAATGTAAAACCTTCACAATTTAAAACTTTGTGTATCCAACTGGCAATTTTATTTAGTTGAGATATTTTTTAGGGAATCAAAAAATTCTGTATATTTTTTTGACAAAAATAATTAAGTTGGAGTATTTTTCAGGGTTTTTTCCATTTTTTAAATATAAATATGGTATTTTACAACAAAAAAATCCCGCTTTTGTAAGAAAAATAAGGTCTACATGTTACAATGCATATGTAAAACTTAAAAAAAAACTCACATGTTAAAGTTTTTAACAACTCACGTTAGAAAAAGATAGGAAAGATGTTAGATGGTGTAACAAGCACATTAGGTGATGATGCAGGTGCTTTTAGATTTAGTGCAGTATGAGTATTCGTTTGCATGTTCTCTCTTTAGAATTTTCATGTTCTCTCTAAGAATGACTCTCGGATCCATTACCGAATCTGGATATCGAATATCCGAAAGATATGGTCTTAATTTAAGACCATCCACTTGTCGGCTTTTCGCATGAACCACGGGTATGTAGGATATATATCTGAATTGTATGAATATAATTAATGAATACACAAAGGTATTTATATAGGTACAAGAGAAGATTCTAGAGAGATATACCCTAGAGATATGGAATATATACATATCTAAGATATAGAAAGATACTAAATTTCTTATATACTAACATGCCTCCTCAAGAGGGAGCACCAGAGATGACACTAATCTTGATTTTAAGATCTTGAAACTTAGCATGAGGAAGTGGTTTAGTGAGAACATTTGCTAATTGATCCAGAGAACTGATGTGAGAAACCCGAAGCTGACCACTTTGAATTTTTTTCCGAACAAAGTGATAATCAAGAGCAATGTGCTTCATCGTGGAGTGAAATACCAGATTTGTACACAAGTATGTTGCTCCAATGTTATCGCAGAATATTGTAGGTATAGTAATAGAGGGAATGTCAAGTTCATACATCAAAGATGAAAGCCACTTGACCTCAGACGATGTGGCTGCACAGAACGATACTCCATTTCTGTCGAGGAACGAGAAACGCCCTTTTGTTTCTTTGACGACCATAAGACTGGATGAGTGCCAAGATAAACAACATAAGCACCTGTGGAGGAATAGTCATCGCGATCACCGGCCCAGTCAGCATCAGAATACGCTCTAAGTTGTAGTGAATATTTAGCCGAAAACCAGATTCCATGCTCCACAGTTCCAGCAAGGTAACAAAGCACTCACTCGTTTTGCTGCATCCCAATGAAGCGTTGTTGGTCGATGCATAAATTGAGAAAGTCTATTCACGGCAAAACCAATGTCAGGCGGAGTTAGAGCAAAGTATTGTAGACTTCCAACTGTTGCACGATACTCAGTTGGGTCAATGAGCGGCATGCCTTGTGTAGCAGTGAGACACTGGTTTGGCATCAAGCATGTGAGTACGTGATAGTAAATCAGTTGTGCACTTCCGTTGAGTTAGACGAATACCATCAGTGGTACGATAAGCTTCAATGCCAAGAAAATATGAGAGATCTCCGAGATCCTTAAGTGAGAAACGATCAGAGAGTAAGGCAATTATCTTGTTGACCGCCTGTGGACAGCTTCCTATGATAAAGATATCATCTACATAGATGAGAATGTAGATAAACACCTTACCAGCTCATAGAATGAACAACGATGTGTCGGCCAATGAGTTGATAAATCCATTCCCAGTGAGGAATGTTCGTAACTTATTGTACCATGCACGTTGAGCTTGCTTGAGACCGTAGATAGTTTTGTGAAGTTTCCACACATAGTTGGGTCTATCTTTATCAATGAAACCCGGTGGTTGACTCATATATACTTCTTCGGTTAAACGGCCTTAGAGAAAAGCGTTATTCACGTCCAATTGACGCAACGGCCATTGTTTTGTAGCAGCAACTCCTATTACCAGCTGAATAGTAGCATGCTTCACAACGGGACTAAACGTATCGTAGAAATCCATGCCCGGTCTTTGGTGAAAACCTTTAACCGCTAATCGAGTTTTGAATGTTTCAACGGAACCATCAGATAAGTGCTTTAATACGGAAAATCCACCGGCAGCCAATGACATTGCTTGCAAGACTCGGATGAAATAATGTAAATGTCTGACTGCGAACAATAGAGTCAAATTCAGAACCCATTGCATGTCGCCACCTTTCATCTTTAAGAGCTTGTGTATGTGTCGTAGGTTCAATGTCTCCAAAGGTCACAGATAGTGCAAACTTCGAATTAGGCTTACGAATGTTATTCTTGGCCCTAGTAACCATCTGATGAGTGTTGGAAGCTGGGACGAGTGCAATTGTTTATGATGTCTCTAATGATGTTGGCTGAAGTAGAGTGTTCTCAGCTTGCTCGGTGGTTGCCGGTGTTAGGGTCTCGGTGAGAATGCTGGTTGATGGCAGCGGAGGTCCAACATCCGTAGGCAGGAATGACAAATGATCTTGACACGGAGGCTGAAAGACTTGGAGTGGTTGACGATAGACCCGAACATAAGAAGTTGGAGAAGAAACACTTGAAGAAGACAAGAAAGGCGAGACTGTTTGTATAGTTAGACATGAGTATTGTTCTAAAATATGGTTCAGGCGTTCGCGTATACGGCGTCTAGACGCTATACAATGACTTACCGTACCGTATTTTTGCTATATGTATTTTTTTAATAAAAAAAAAATTATATCCGTGTATACGAAAATTAAATTACCGAACATATAGTTTTGGTACATAGATTTTTCAAAACAAAATCAAATAAAATGATGTTTTTGTTTTTTCTTCCAAATACTAATTAAACTTAGATTTTTTGTCTAAATTATATACATAATAGGAATGTAAATGTTTTCATCTCATTTAATAGTTGATATAATTATATTTATTGTTACTTGAAACAAATTTTCAACTTTGTCATTTTACTATTCGAGTTAAAACTACTATGTCAATGTTAATTATTTAGTTTATTTTTATAATATTCGTGATAATACATTTTCTACTATGTATAAAACAAAATATATTTATATATCTATATATACTTATAAAAAATTATCCACAGTATATACCCCACGTAAACGTCCACATATACGTCTATAAGCTATACGGTAGTCTACCGCCTGGCTAGCGTATAGCATATTTTAGAACAGTGGACATGAGAATGGAAAATCAGACTCATGAAATTCAACATGATGAGAAACATAGACTCTAGACGAAGTGACATCAAGACATAGATAAGCACTTTGAGTAAGAGAATAACCGAAAAATATACATGGAGTAGAACGGGGACTGAGCTTGTGTTTAGAGTACGGACGAAGCCATGGATAACACAATCAACCAAAAATTCGTAATTTTGAATAATTTGGTGTCGTGTTAAACAGGAGCTCAAACAGTGAGGAATTGGTGAGAATCAGTGTTGGCATCTGATTGATGAGGTAGACTGTGGCGGCTAAGGAATATGACCAATATGTGTTAGGTAGTTCAGCTTGAGTAAGTAGAGAAATCCCCATCTCCACAACGTGACAGTGTTTCCTTTCAACTATGCCATTGTGTTCGGGCGTGTGTGGAGGGGACGTCAAGTGAGAGATACCGTGTGTGGCCAGGTAGGATGATAGTCCAATGAATTCACCGCCATTATCCGAGTATAATGTTGTGAGTTTAGTCTTGAACCGATTCTCAACCAGTGTCCTGAAAACCAGAAAAATTTGAGCTACATGAGACTTCATTTTGAGCGGGTAAAACCATGTGTATCTTGTGTAATGATCAACAAATATTACAGAGTAACTATATCCCTCAATTGAGTGAATCCGTGAGGTCCACACATCTGTAAACATAACATCAAGAGAGAAGTGGGAACAAAAAGAGGAAACATAGAATGAAATTTTATGACTTTTATTGATAGAACATGAGTTTCAAGGATTAGAAGACGACATAGAAATAGGTAAAGCAAATCTAGATGCAATAGTTTGAATGACAGAAGTGGATGGATTTCCTAAACGCAAGTGCCAGTCTCGAAGAGAAGACTTGACATAAGAGAAAACCAAAACAGAAGATGATTTGGAATGTATCGTTGGCCACTCATAAAGTCCCTCTTTAGCTTTGCCGTTTAGAAGAGTTGCCCCCATGTTGAGATCCTTCACTTGAAAATCATCGGGATAAAGTTGAACCATAACATCATTAGTTTTGCAAAGCTTATTAACCGAGATAAGATTCTTTTTCATTGATGGAACACAAATAATATTATCAAGAATAAGCTTGCGAGTTTGAGAAGGTAATAAAGCTGAACCGGTGTGTGTAATCAGTAGACCGGTGCCATCGCCGAGTAAAACTTCTTCGCCACCGTTGTATGAGCCAGTGATAGAGAGCTGGCCAAGATCAGATGCGATGTGATGGGACGCACCACTATCAAGAAGCCATGGCGCAAACGCTGATGTTGAGGCTATCGTGTGATGAGCTCTCAGTTGCAAGTGATTCGGGGGCATCGGTGGCTGATTGGGTGACCATGTGTACGACAGAGATGGTGCATTGTATGGAGATGATGCCTGAGAGGATGGTGCACCAGAGAGTTGAGGACAACGACGAGCACTGTACCCCTGAATCCCATAAATTTGACACTTTCCGAGATAACCTCGACCTTGTCCACAACCATTTCCCATGCTTTGATTCGTATTGCGATTTAGTTGTGGACGAGATGAGAATTAGGGTCGATATTGGGTACCGATTAGGTTATGCTCTTTTGTAAAATCTCAACATTTTATTTCTTAATGAATATTTACATTTTAAAAAAAAAACCCGCAAAAGATCTCACCAAAATTCGTCTCATGTATCAGTCTATCTAGCGCAAGCACGGGAAAGACTAGCACACCTCGCACAAAAACATGTGATGGAACGTTTCACATCTACCTATTCTATGCACATGTTCTAATGGCGTGTACTGAAAAAGCTAGATGCATAACCTAATCGGGTAACACCCCTTTACCGGTCATAGCAAACGCTGCCCAATATCGAACCCAATTCTCATATCATCCACAACTGAATCGCAACACGTATCAAGGCAGGGGCATTGGTTGTGGACAAGGTAGAGGTTATTTCGAAAAGTGCTAAATTTGTGGGATTCAGGGGCACAGTGCTCGTCGTTGTCCTCAACTCTCTGGTGCACCATCCTCTCAGGCATCATCTCCATATAATGCACCATCTCTGTCGTACACATGGTCACCCAATCAGCCACCGATGCCACCGAATCACTGGCAACCGAGAGCTCATCACACGACAGCCTCAACATCAGCCTTTGCGCCATGGCTTCTTGATAGTGGTGCATCCCATTACATCGCATCTGATCTTGGCCAGCTCTCTGTCACTGGCTCATACAACAGTGACGAAGAAGCTCTAATCGGCGATGGCACCGGTCTATCCATTATACACACCGGTTCAACTTTATTACCTTCTCAAACTCGCAAGCTTATTCTTGATAATATTCTTTGTGTTCCATCAATGAAAAAAAATCTTATCTCGGTGAATACCTCCAAAAAAAGAATGTAAAAAACAAGGAACAAAAGGAAAGAGGAGAGGGAAGAGCTCTTCATTGAAGCCAAAAGGCCATTAAGTCACCAAACTGTCTTCGGTGTCTTCTGGCGGTGATTGTGTTCCTGATTTGCCAGTCAATTTCTCTGAAGATTACAGGAGGAGAGACCGCTATGATGTTGTGGAGCTTGTTGTTTCTCTGTTTCCAGATGTTGTAAAGTGTTGCTTATGCAACCAGCTTCCTAAGAATGCTTGGTGAGCGTTCAGTGTCCATATTTATCCATACCAAGAGGGCTGTCCAAGTGATGCAGGGGTTTAATCCTAATATGCACTGAGCCGAGTTCCATAATTTGACACTGTATTCACAACGCAATAGAAGATGGTCTCTTGATTCGATGAAGTTTGAACAAAGGCAGCAGCTCAAAGAGATGTTCATTCTCCAAGCGGCCAAATGGCCTCGGGTTGGCAATCTGTTTAGCTGAATCATACACATCGTACATGCATGCCTAGGAGTGGCTCCCTTAAACCAAATTGAAGAGAACCAGTCTTATATACCAACATGTGGTCTTAGTTTCTCCCAAGTTTTAGAAGATAAAAAACTCGTGTAACTAACTCCATCAATGACCCAGCTGTAATGATCTTCTAGGGAAGAGATCAATGGTAGTTGGGTTGTAGTTAGGTGAGCATGAAGACTAACCTCATGATCAAATCGGGGCGAGGGGAGATTCCATCCAACTTGGTCACATGTATCAGCCACTCTAGTAGATAATGGAAGGCGTAATCTTCTTGGCCCATCTTGCCCAAATAAGTGTATTAGTGGGCCTAGAGGGTTCCAAGAATCAAACCAGAAGCTTGCTGTTAATCCATTACCAATTGAGCATCTAACAAATCTTTCAGCAAGCGATCTTAGACGAAGAAGGGAATTCCAGTTCCAATAATCACTACTTGATTCATCTAGAGCCTAGAAATCCGTATGTTGTAAGTGATGGTGATGATGCCAAGCCACCCACAGAGAGAGCAGCCATATTAGCCGCAAACAAAGTGTTGTATTCCAGATTTTAAACCGTCTAAGACCAAGTCCTCCTTCATTCTTAGGTAGACAAATAGTTGACAAAGCTACTTTTGGAATTCTGAAGTTGTTGATGTCTCCTGACCAGAGAAAACGAGAACATAACGACTCGATTTTCTTTATGCAACCATGGAGAAACATAAAAATAGAGATCCAGAAGTTAACAGTTCCTAAGATAACAGAACTATTTAGTTGCAGCCTCCCGGTGAAAGACAGAGAACGGACAGCCCATGATTTAAAGCGTCCTGCAATCTTATCAACAAGAGGTGAATATTCATAGATCCTAAGCTTGCGATGCATAAGTGGCAGTCCCAAATATCTTATTGGAATAGAACCAAGAGAGAAACCGAAGCTATTTAAAGCAGTAGATTCAATTTTTTGCGGATTTAGGGTCTACGTGTCACATTAAAATTGAGTAGCCAAAAATTATCCCTAATAAAAGAAACAAAGCACGTGATATGTGATGATAAAAATAAAAGCATGAATAATAAACTTTAGTTCTTGATTTTGAGTTACGATAATTTTATTTTCTATGTAAATATAAATTTTTACACTAATAAAATTTTGTATTAAACTACATCTATGTTATATATTCTCGTTTTTGTTTTTGTTTTTATATACAATTTAATCTCCGCATTTCCGTATGGTGCGGTTAACACCTAATTGGCTATTTTTGGACAATCCTACTAACTAATAGGAGCTGTTTGGGGCCTCTTAACCCATCCACATCAGCATTTTAATCTTTCTCCACAGCTTGCCACATCAGCATGTAACTCAGCACTTTGGAAATTATAACCTTTTGGGCTTCCTCGCCTCCTAAGTTCTCACTTAACTCAATTTATTCTGCAATCCTTTGTCCGATTGAATTCCCTCTTCATACGATTTCCATGGAAAACACAAGTCACAGAGAGAGAAATCGAAACGGAGGAGATATCGCAAACAGAGGCGAAGTGACAAAGATTCAGAACCGGTGCGGAAAGGCGTCTAGCTCGATGAAGGTTCGTTTATGGAAATCCTAACATCGATATTGTAAAAACTCTTCTGCACTTACTTTCCTCTTCTTATCCTTCTCCTAAATGTTATTCCTCCGTACATAAGATCTTCGGTGGATTTCTCTTCCTCTTTTGAAGCTTGAGGACAAGACAAAGAGACTACGGACGACTCAGTCGAAAGTGATCGCAGCTACTGCCAGAAGATTAGGTAAACATCAAACTTACCCTTTAAACTTCACATGTTTATGCTTCAGCCTTTTTTACTATCGAATTATCAACTTTCCTTCTACACACAATTAAAGTTTGCCACCACCTCCGTACAAAAATCTTATGTTTATAATTTTCCTTTTACCTTAAATATAACCAACAAGTTAAAAAAAACTAGAGCAGAAGAGAAGAGAGTGGATTTAAGCATGGAGAAGCATATGACCTCAGTTGGCTTTGATGAACACAATTACTACAATTTTTAAAACATGATTTTGAGAGTTGTTATTATACTTTAACGTACGGCAACTCAGTTTTTACTTTTTTCGTCTCTTTGCCTTTAAGGTTAGATGAAACTGTGATTCGGGAAGAAACGGAGAGGGCCTAGACAAAGATGAAGCAAAATACGAAGTCTGAATCTAATTTTACGGTAGCTTCGAAGATAGAGGCAATAAGTTTTTCGCTTAGTCTTACAATCTAATGTTCTCTACAACTGTGTGCTTTACAATGGGTTTCATGCAAATAAAAATTATAAAGTCTTATTTCTTTTTCCCAATAATTTTCAGTAACATATACTACCCCGGTGGAGATTCCGACATTCATGCGAAAAAGGAATTGCTATCGCGAGAAAACGTCACATGTACAGTGACCCGTAAGTTTATATCAGGTTTGTTTCCGTCTATGATCTAATTTTCCACCGTGTCTCACGTTATGAAAGTCAATTTCCTAAATTTTCCAGCACTTATGTATTTGAGACTCATATCAAAGCTTATAATACATATGTTCTCTCTGGTTTGTAATGCCTAATGAAAAAATGTTGATAAGTAGATGCAATTTTTAGAAAAGGTTTGTGATTCTAAAAAAGAAAACCTATTGAAGATTATATTCTTCTCCATGTTTGTTGGTTTAATTACCACCAATTGCTGATTCAAAATAAGATGGCCTGCTCTTACCTCTGTGGACTACACTGCAAGAGATTGGCTTCATAGTTGAGGTATAACAATTGCGTAAGAACCAAACTTGGAAGCCAATGAACTGGGGATCTCTGATTATGAAAATACAAAGTAAGGTCAAACATGTTCTCCTCTTACTTATTATTAGATTCGTAGACTATTTGTCAATTATATAGTAAGTCAATATCACTCACAAAAATTATTTTCTTTAAAAAACACTAAATTCTCATTTACATTAGGATTTCAAAATCAAGAAGAAATACATATACTTGCAACGAGAAGTAGCAAGAAAAGAGCGGAAGATCGTTGTTGGGAGTCATCATGAAGATTTGATATTGGCGGTAAGAAGAAAAAGGTAACGTTAAATAAGACGGAGGCAGAGGAGCCAGCAAATGCGTCATGATATCCTGAGTTGTCTGATCAGACTCTACACAAGATTAAAAGCGAGACAGAGAAAGTACTTGGAGCGGTGACAAAGAGGAGGACGTGAGGACTAAACCTGAGAGAGAAGTTTTAATGCATAGTTAATGTTAGAATTATGCCTATGAAGGTTGCTCAAGTGATTATTAGTGAGCTTGAATCACAAGGGACACCAAAGAGTAACTTTGATCAACTTCTCTCATGAACCCTCCATTAGTATATGCTACTTTAAGATCCGCACATCGGGAATGAGAAATATAGAAGCTCTTCCCCTACCAAATCCATCGACGATAAAACCTAAAGAAAGATTGGCTACACCGGCGTTGGTTTCGAAGTTTCCAGTGAAGTCGACAAGGGGTTTTCAATTTAGATTTGCCGTGAATGACGTAGGGATCTAAATGGCTTCTGATCAACAAGCTGACGAGAAACGGTCTGGAGAAAGAGGATGCGGATTTGGGCGTTCAGGCACACAGTTAATTGCAAGACGTTTTGTATGCGTTGGTTAAGATGATGATAGTATGAGTAAACATTATTCTCTACAGAAACTCGAGAGGGTGTTGCATTCTTAGGCGTTTTTGGTATAGTTTATGATGTTGGAAATTCGTTTTTATACCCAATCATGCAATGGTTTTTTTTTTTATCAGCAAACAGAAGTTTCTTAGATTTATTTGTGCCAAATATTGTTTATTAATTCATGTTTGGTTCTGTTTTGGTGTTCGATTTTGCTAATTGGTGTTTCTGTCCTTATTTTACAAGGTACGCCTTCAACGTTCACGACAATGCTTTGTAAGTTCTAAAATGTGTAATATATGACTGGCCTTTATGCATGAATTAGTGAATATGGTTTGCTAATAGATTGAGTTAAATTAAGACATGCCTTTATGTTCAGTATTTGTCGTGAATTTTGCTATCAAGTCATTACTGTTTTGAATTTACACATTTAACCAAATATAGCAACAGAGGCAGGACTAATTGGTAATCCAGATTCGTAGAGACTATGACTCATGTAATCTCAGGAGATGTATGGCATAGCATGTCGCATATGATCCAGGTTTATAATTTCTTCACCTAAGATACATGTCTTATCTTCTCCCTCATTCGTGCTTCTGCCTTATGTTTTTAAACCGGAAGACATAAATACTTGCATCAGGGTTTATGATTTAACTTTGCACTCAAAAGATGTGTTGAGGTACACAAGATAACACACATTTTGCTTAGTGTTATACAAATATTTGGCATCTGACTAGACTCTTATTTTAATATTTTGCACACACAAATATTACACCGACGTCGTTGTCATCTTCAGAGGTCTCTATATGGTGCCACGCTCATAATCCTGATAAAATCCCTAAATTATCATGTTTTGCTCACACTTTTCACTATGACTTAAGCTGTTTTGAAACTTTATCAAATCTGAAATTTTAATTTATGCATATTTGACAAGCATAAGTTCTTGGTGAGACAATCAATCACATAGTCTATTCCAAAACCATGAAAGATCAGGTTTCTGTTTAAATCTTCACCCTGAACTTTTCATTCAGTACTGTTATGTCCACTAATTTACAATTTCATTTTGAATGACTCTTATCTTCTACCTTTTATTATGTTTTTTTTTGGGGATAAAATGTGAATTTCATTACCAAAAAGAACTTTTATAGTTTACATATGCTTGGCGTAGCTATCCGTTACATTAGACTCCAAAAAAATATATAAAAAGCCTAAATGGAACGCATATAATGTTTCATATGCGTTCATCTGACAAACACTTTTGCCTCTCAATATTGCTCAATGACTATTCATGTCTCCGCCTTCATGTCTCCGCTTCATATCTCATGAATCTCATTCTCTTTTGTGTTATACTAAATCTTTTTTTTTGGAATCTTGATTATCATGTCCTCCAAACACAACTTACAATTTAGCGATAATTTCTTAAACAATTTAAAGCTATTGAGCAAAGATGGTTGCTGAGGATATGGATGTCAAACCAACAAAGGTGACTCTGCTAAGTCATGTCAGGACTAATATAAAGCAAAACTCTAATGGTAGATACATTCTACTTTAACTATTGCAGGCGATTTCATTATTGGTTTGTAATTAAAATTGAAAGTCTGGAAGCTTACAACTCTAGAAAGCGTACAAGTTTATCTCATTTAGCATGTTCTCAATTTGCTAATCACAACACTGCTTTTTTGTTACATAGCTTTTTAAAGAGCAAAGAAGAGCTTATTGGGGAGTAAGAGATTACTCCAAACAAAGTAAAAAAAATACGTGAAAACCGTCAGTAATTTAAACTGAAATAAGATAATGTCCCATATTTCTTAATTATAAGCTAACTAAAATCATACATACTAGTAAATGAGTATGAAAAAATTTGTTTCTTTGTGGTATTGTTCGATTACTACCTCAAGTTCATATACTCTTGGCCAGTTGATATCAATGTCAATAAAATAATGAACGAATATGTGTACTACTATTCAAGTCTTTTTCTGATTCAAAAAATTCAGTTTCTGTTTCGTGTATAAAAAGTACTTTTTCACACTTTCAAATTCTGTTAATTCTACAATTGTGTTCTATATTTGTGTAACTTTTTGAAATCTTATTAATATTGAGCGACGAGTGTTCAATATAAACTTTCAAGTATACATTCAAAACAGTGAGTAGCTTGACACCGGTTTCAGAAATTAACCTTATATTCCAACTACCTGGACAATGACATTTTTTTAATTAGACTGAACAAAGATAATTTGCGATTGTAAAGACGACTGGGCAATAATATTTTGCTAAGAATTTTTTTCCCCTTTGGAATTGTGATTGTGGGAAAAAAGTCCTTTGGGTTTTTTATGTAACCAAATATAAGAGTTTAAGATCTTATATTTTAATATGTATGAAATTGTTTTAACCTCGCCGGATAAATACTATTACGAGCAAACATAAAAAGCAAGGTAAATGGTTGTCAATATATATAAACAGAAAATGGTTGTCAAAAGTATAAACACAAAATGTTATATTCGTCATACTTCTATAATTTGTTTGACTGGTTCGTTGCACTGAGAGTTAAGAATGTTGAAAATACTACTAGAGAAGTTGTTGATGCAGTATTTCCCCTTACAAACATTTCGTTTTAAAGATAGTTACTAATATTGGTTCTTCGCATTTTTTTTCAGATTCTCTTGCGCAAAACTAAATGATATATGGGAAATGAGCGGCTTTGTTAAAGATAGAGAAGAGACTCACATAGAGTAAAAGATGATTTAGCAGAGATATTTGGTCTTCATGAGACAAGGCCAGGTGGTAAGAACCATTCTTTTGCTTTCAACATTTAAAAAAAAAAAAATATTTGTTAAATTTTCATTATATTCCAGTTTATCAATAAACAATTAAAATTTATTCTTTTTCTAAGGTATTAATCATTCGATGCAATGCACTTGCAATTGGAGAAGAAGTTTCCGAGAGTTTTATTGTTTTCGTATACGTTTCCAAGGGAATGATTGAATTGGTATGAACATAAGCCGTTTGTCATTAGTTGTGTCATACGAAGATAAAATAAGAAGCAACATAAATAAATAAACAATAGGAAATTTTAACTTTTAAAGGTTGTGTTTAAACCAAAGAAATTAACGTTTTAGTATTATCAAATTCCAAATAGTCGATGAATCAAATAGTTTTGGAGAAAAAAAGATGCATAAATATATATATGCAAACAATTATACTGAATTTATTTTAAAATTATTGGTAAAGAATGAGCTAAATGATAACTAAAAATATATGTCGCCAAAAACTAAATCGTGTACTTATGTTGTATATATTTCATTTCAGATAAATTTTATGTTGTATATATATTTGAATTAATTTTAAATCTTAATTCTGTAATTTTTATGTTTGGCAACTTATCATTTATCTATTTTTATATTTGATAAACATATAAATTTCTTTTGGATCTACATAATCACAAACACTACCACGACACAATTTTATTCAAATCAAAATATCAAATAAATCTGTAAACAACATACCCAGACGTAGCCCGGGACATCCCCTGGTATTACTTAAAACACATCAAACTAACAGTTGAACGACATTATTAAAGAACATAACAACGGACATGCATCAAAGAAAACGCAAACCATATATATATACTCTAGAATTTCAAACCAGAACCTTGGAGTTTCTCTTGGATGATCATGTCTATCTTGTTCTCCATTTCAGGAGTAAGATAATTCTTCCAGTCGCCGACTTCTCCTTTACGGAAATAATTCTTATGATCCACATTGTTTTTTTTCCGGGTTTGGTTAACCTCCAAACTGCTTAGATTACGCAGAGAGCAAAGGTCAAAGATCTCCTCCACTAATCCCTTCTCCTCTTCTTCCTTTTTAAAAGGACAACCCAAGAAATCTGCAAGTCTCTTGATTTGATCAAGAGGCTCCGCTTTCATCTCCTCATACCTCATGAAAAGGACATGCTTGGGGTCTTTCAAGCTTCCTCTCCAATAACTCAAGACATGTTCCCAAAAAGGTCCGTAATAGATAGTTCCGCTGCAGAACGATTTGAACAAAGAATCGAGCATGCTTCTATTTGGTTCTATTTTTTGTATAGCGCACCTGAAAAACCACCATGAGATCAACGTGTCCTTCATGTCCCTACACATGTACACAATCTTGCATGGAGAGTCCTTGAGGGTCTCGTGCACCGTGGGGAGTGGCATGTGAGTCGAGAAAAGCCTCGGTAATGATGAGAACTTGGCCAAGTCAGGACTTGAGCTTTCGTGAAACATATCAATCTCCAAGAATGGTACAATGCCATGAGGATTGTCAGATAGTAAAGGATGATGATGATCATCAGAAGAAGAATGGTTTTTTGATCTCTCGAGGAGGGCGACTGTGAGGGCCTTGAGCCAAGTAGTGCCTGACTTGGGGAAAGAAGCAAGGATTATATCGGTGTCTTGCGGTTGAAAACCTCTCTGGAAATTAAGAACACCTTGGAGAGTGTTGTAGTAATACCAACATCCTTGATAGTTACAAAGCTTCATCCCTCGGGAATCTGCGTGTGAAGGAAGCGAACAAGGAAGCGAAGAGATCAACCTCTTGGTCTCTTCGCTTATCTTGTCATCTCTTATGTTCGCCGGAAGCTCCTTCAAATCCATTTCTTTTGTTGGTTTCTGTGTTACCAAAAGATATGTGTTAAGCTTCGAACGAAAACATGATAGATATAAAGCCAAGAAGCCAAAGAAAAAGTATATCGCTGGTAATAAAGACAAACCTATTTAAATTGCTGACAAGAAAAAATAATTGAAATATGGATGGGTTAGTTGGTGTAATTGGTGTAGCTGGCGTGACTCCCTACCTAGAGTCGATTCCGTTGATTCTTTTAAGTGCATTACAGCTAATAACATTTTGAAATCCCACATGATACATGAGTTTTATATAATCTCTTATTTTAAAATCTCAATAATTAACTAAAAATGGTAATGGAATAATGGTTCCCATTTGAGCAGGAGTTGTCCTGTTGGTCTAGGTCATCGATCGATTTCCTTCAATCGTGAAATTATCTGCATTCTCATTATAAAATAGTTTAAATTTAAACTCTAAATTCTAAATTCGAAATTCTAAACCCTAAATTCTTATTACGAAATCTAAACATTGAAACAGAACTAGAAACCAGATAAAACGAGGGCAGGACAGGAAGCAACTGCTTGGATGACCCATCTTTCTCAATCCACTGTCTTAGCCAGATCAAGATCCCTCATCGAGCGTGCGATGTATGATTGATGCCTACCATCTCTTGCGACATTGAATGAGATTTGCTGAGGCTTATCAATTTGTCAACCTATGTTCGATCGATCTGGATATGCCACTCCGAGAAATTCAAAAGCCATAAGCAACATTTTTCCAAAAGATATTCCAGGGTAGGCCACCTATATGCTAAAATGAAGAGTGTGTAATGTAAATTTCAGTCGCATCCACTTGAAATTTTTTAACCTAATCAGAATGTTGATGATTAATTTACTACATAGACTCTACTTTTATTTTTGTTTTTTTTTACGTTGAATTTGATAGAAAAACTATAACCATTTTGATCCTAATATAGTCTAATTCGTATTTCGGATTAAACTTCTTCGTTTGGTTCTGATCTGATCAAATATTGATTGAACAGCTCTTAATTTTATCAGTAACAAAAAAAAAATTTCAAGAACAGAAAAAAACATTAAAGAAAATAGAGAAATGTCGTCTTAACATTACAAACGAGAAATGATGAAAAACGCACTTTTTTTTTCTTTTTAAATTATTAGCATTCGAAATAACTACTAACAAGTTAACAAGTAACAACAATGAAAACCTCCCCAAAAAAAAATAATAACGAAATCAGACAAAATGCGCTTTACTTCCGGTTTAACCGGACTAAACCAGACCGGTGAAACCAATTTGCATTGCTTCCTCTACTCTGTGGAAGAGAAGAAAAAAAAACTTTGGCTCTGAAGTAAACTTACATGTCGAACTTAGCCCCATTCATCTCCACCGGATAATTGCTGAACCCCAAGCTAATATACAAACTTAGGATATAATGTTAGCTCGAGATTCTTCAAAGCTTTGTAGCACAATACCTGAACAACCACAGCACCAGCGGCGTCTCCAAAGAGAATGCAAGTTCCTCTATCCGTCCAATCAACAAACCGAGACAAAGAATCAGCTCCAATCACTAAAACATTCTTAAAACCGCCTCCTGAAAAAAGAAAGGGACAAGAATGACAGACTTATCTTATTGTTTACTAATCAATTTGGATCTTCTTTGTCTAATTACCCCGTATATGACAAGCAGCTGAGACTAGACCCAAAACAAATCCACTACAAGCAGCTGTGATATCATATGACAATGGGTTCTTTGTGCAACCAAGTGCCTTTTGAATCTGTCACCAATAGAAATATATCGCGAATCAAACAACCGGAACTCTTACTCCATCAAAGAGAAATTTAGATTTAAGGGTCAATATTACCTGTGGAGCAGCACCAAATAGATCATCGGGAGGGGAAGTACACATCAAGATTAAGTCAATATCTTCAGGAACAACCTCTGCCATTTCAAGGGCTTTAGTTGCTGCTTCTACTGCTAAGCCAACCAAGCTATCTTTGCCTTCAACTGTAGTTTTACAAAGTTAATGTCACTCTTATGTATAGCAAGTCTACTCTAAATTATCATAGAGCAGAATGAATATAATGTTTTACCTGATACAACTCGACGGTTGCGAATACCCGTACGAGTAGCTATCCATTCATCATTAGTATCGACTATTTTCGCGAGATCGTCATTAGAAATCAAAAGACTTGGAACTGCTGAACCAGATCCAATCAATTTGCAGCCACTCGGCACTAGCCTTTAAGTAGACAGAACAAAAGGAATGATGAATCAGAGACCATTTAAATGCTTTCGAGTAATCCAAACTCGAAAGCAAATCATTACATGGAGATTAAAGCTAAGCTTAAGACTTGACAATACTATTTAAATGAAAAGCAAGGAGTAATTTGGCTTAAAGATCTTCCTAAAGCTAAGCTAAAGACTTGTAACAATGCTTCCAAACTTCCTAATATCAGAAGCTTTTAGCTCAATATCAAGAGAACGAATCTCAAATAAATGGATTTTCGAAAAGATGAATCACAGGATGAACAAAGAATCTGTGATATTGAAACAAGAAAGACAGAGTTTTTTTGTTTTCACCTGGGTCGTCGATATTCAGGAGATGTCGAAGCATGTTTATCGACGCCATCGATGGAGTTAACGCCGGAACACAAAACCCTTTTAGAGAATCCTTTGGAAAAGCAAAACCCAGATTCAGAAACTCGAATCGGGACGTAGGTTCTGCTTCGGAAGGTAGATATTGAAGGATGAGTGAAGAAGGGACCAAATGCTGGAATACCTCTCAGCATACAAAATTATGTTCATATACCCTCCTTCTTTTATATTTTTTTTTTAATCCAAAATATAGTAAAAAACTCGATGACCCTTAAATTTTTATTATATTTACTGATCCAACCGGATCATGCCTACACAAAAAACCGACCCGGATCCTATCTAAAAATCTAAAAACCTAAAACGCTAACTTATCTGGACCTTAATCTCAAAAATCCTAAAAAAGAAAAACTTAATCTAACTATCCCCTCTAAATCTAATTACCCCCTCTTATTTGAAAAACTAATTTGTCTCCACTTTACCCTCTATTATTTAATTATTATTTATTCCCCACCAATTAAATATCTAACAACAATTAATTAAATATCCAACAACCACTAAAACCTAAATTTAATCTAACCCACCCACGTCATCATCTTCTTCTTCGTCTCTTCCGTCGAAAGAAAAAAAACAGAGCACTGTTTCTTCTGTTTCTTCTTCCTCACGTGGAGCAAGGACCGAAGCAGCCTCACGTGGAGCAAGGTTGTGTTCTTCTTCCTCTCTTCGTCATCACCCTTCTTTCTTCGTAGCTTGTTCTCGTGGAAAGAAAAAAACAGAGACAAAACGAGGAGTAAAAGCTTGTTCTCTTCTTCCATACACAGTTGAATCTTCAAAATTAAGGTTAGATATTTCCGTTTCTTGCAATTTTCGTGTTTAATGTTACATTAGGTTTGAAAATCTCTTTATTCTTTTAAAATAGCAATTTTCGTAGATTATTGTGTTAAAATAGCAGCTGAGTCGTTCTGAATCCTACCAAATCGAAGGTAAATCAAAACTGCAGAGGTATAACTGGGTCAACTGGTACTATTAAGAATCATTGGTATTACTGAGATAACTGGTACTACTGAGAATCACTGGTATTACTGGGACAACTGGTACTACTGAGAGTTGAGTGGTATTACTAACGATATTTGTTATTCTTTTGCAGGAGACAATGAATTGCACAATCATATGTTTTGATTATGGAGGATGTTATTCAAGGGAAGATGATTACACAAGATGGATCTCGGGAGGAGTTGAAGTTCACACTTTAGCGATGCGGACCGGAGTGGAAGAAGTCACTTATTCGGCGTTGGTTGATAGAATTGGCAGAAAGATGATGATAGATGAAGTTACAACGCAGCTCAAACTCAGTTACTTTCCGATGATTTTGAATGTTACAATACCATCATATATCTCGAATGATGATGACGTTTTTAATTATCTCATGCAAGTGAATCAAGATGGTTGTAGAAATCTTTTGCATGTGGAGCTCATCAAAGATGTGGATCAAACTCAGAGATGTGTGCAAGTGATAGGAGAGGTTCGAGAAAGTGAAGTTGCTTTAGGGGATGGTATGATAACTCTTTACACAGACGAACCATCGGAACACCATGCGCTGGTACAACAAGGAATATATGGTATAACTATCTGACTCATTTTGTGTGTTCTCTCTGTCTGGTATAACTGAATATAACTGGGTATAACTATTTGATTAATTTTGTGTGTTCTCTCTGTTTGGTATAACTAGGTATAACTGTTTGATTAATTTTTTGTGTTCTCTCTGTCTGGTATAACTAGGTATAACTAGGTATAACTATATATAACTGTTTGACATTATTTTGATCACAGGTTACAAAGAGTTTGATAATGAGGATAACTTTGGTATGCATGAAGATAATGAGCGAGCAGATGTTGTGGAAGGAGCTGGGCTTGTATCTAATGCATGGGAAGATGGTATAGATATCACTTTGGGTCAAGAATTTGGAAGTAGGCAAGAAGTGAAAGATTTAGTTCAAATAGCTTCACATCGAAATTGTTTTGAGTATGAAGTAAATAAGTCGTGTCCCAAAAGATATGTGCTAAAATGTATGGAAGCAAAAAAAAGTTGCAAGTGGTATTTACGAGTTGTTCCGCTTCCGGATTCAGATCGTTGATCGGTTAGAACTTACCATAAGATGCATACATGCTCTCGAGCTGATGCAAGTACAAGGATAAGTAGAAGGAAAGGGACAGCAAAAATAGTTGCATCTATTTTGCAGGAAGAGTATCCGGGTAATTTTAAGACTCCAAAACCGAAAAATCTGATGGAGATGGTTAAAGCAAAAGCTAGTGTTGACATATCATACTCTACTGCATGGAGAGGAAAAGAAGAAGTTGTTAATGTTGTGCGGGGAAGTTCAGAGGAGAGTTATGTGTTGTTGGAGTCTTATATGTATATGCTAAGAAAGATGAATGAGGGTACACAAACTTATGTGAAATGGGATAAGGAACACAGGTTTAATTATTTGTTCTTTGCGTTGGGAGCTTGTATTGAAGGATTCAAATCCATGAGAAAAGTTATCATTGTTGATGCCACCCACCTTAAGCATGCATATGGTGGAGTTCTAATTGTTGCAACGGCTCAAGATCCTAATCATCACCATTATCCAATTGCTTTTGGTGTAGCTGATGGTGAGAAAGAAGCAAGTTGGATGTGGTTTATGAAAAAGTTGAAATCAGTGGTACCGGATCATCCTAAAATGGTTTTTATATCTGATAGAAATCTAGGCCTTATTAAGTCAATACGTGAGGTGTTCCCGTTGTCTCAACATGGGTATTGTATATATCATCTGTCTCAGAATGTGAAAGGAAGCGTTTCTGGTACGAAGAAAAAAACTGTTGCGGGGAAGTTCATGGAATGCGCTGAAGCTTATACAGAGGTTGAGTTCCTAACACTTTATAGTGCGTTCAGAATAAAGTATCCTTCTGCAGCCGTATATCTCGATAAAAGTGTCGATGAGAAAAAATGGGCAAGATGTTATTTTCCAGGAGAAAGATACAACATAGTAACCACCAATAGTGCAGAATCGATCAATGACATTTTCGTAGAGGCAAGGAAGTACACTTTATTACCCATGATTGATATAATCGTGGCAAAATTGGCTGAATGGTTCAACATTCATAGGAGGAGTTCCGGTGAAGTACCCGAGTCACAGAAGTTGGTGCCTTACGTGCACAACATAATAGAGTCCACAATACCGATTGGAAAGAAGCTGGTGTCGCAAGAGTTAAACGGCTTCACCCGTGAGTACAATGTGATTGGACGGGATGGGAAGAATTATGTGGTTAATTTGAGACAGAAAACTTGCAGTTGCAAGCGTTTTGATATAGACAGGTATCCATGCGTGCATGCAATACAAGCTATCATCCGATTAAGCGGAGAGACGGAGGTCTGTCATTATGAGTTTTCTTCCGAATTTTATTTGGTGGTGCATTGGGTATTGGCATATACCAGGACGATATATCCTGTACCCCATATGTCAACTTGGATGATACCTGACGAAGAACGACATTCGATCGGCTTGCCTCCGCCACACGAAACTAAAAAAGGAAGAACTCAACAAACACGGTACCCGTCAGCTGGAGAATATCGAGGAAGAGGAAGAGGAAGAGGAAGAGGAGATGGACGTCTTTATGACTATTTTGTTAACGATCCCAATGTCCACGATCCCAACTAGGTACAAATGGTGTCTTATTTTGGTTATTCTCTCTGTCTAGTATTACTAGGTACTACTCTGTATAACTGAGGGATTTATTTTGGTAATTCTCTCTGTCTGGTATAACTACGTATAACTGTGTGACTTGTGTTGTATGTTCTCTCTGTCTGGTATAACTACGTATAACTAAGTATGACTGTGTTGCTTATTTTGTGTTCTTTCTTCCTACGTTTTCTTTACTTATTAGTTAATTTCTGTATCTTTTACTTCATGGGACATTTGTGTCTACTTGATACTTAGGTACCACTGGGTACATATTGTTATAAATACTGATCTTTTACAAAAACATATTTTGAACCTAGAACTATACCTTATACATATGTTAATGTATGAGTAGAAGCACTCATTGTTATGTCAAACAAACAAACATGGTATTTTCAGACATTTTAATTTATGAAACTATAGTAAATATATTTAAATGGATCAACTGGATCAATACTACTAGAAAAATTATAATTTTATGTAGGTATGACTAATAATACGTGAAAAATGTCAAAATATAACTATGTGTAACGCGGTACTACTCGAAAACTAAGTATAACTATTAATAAAATTTTAATATTTTTATATTCATTTGACGGCGCACGTGTTAAATATGTTTTTTTCGTAAATATGTTTTATTTTTATTTTCTTATTTTTTTAAAAACGTGTTTGTTTTATGTTGAATATACATGTTAGTTAGTAGTACCTAATAACACCAGTAGTACCAAAATTAGATTATCATAGAATATGAGTTCAACATCAGAAAGATTAACCCAGGTACACAAAGTACCTAAAAACACTTGTTTACAATAAACAACAGTTCAACATAACAAGATAGCATCCAATCCTAGACTTTTACTACCTAAGTCATTCTAAAACCACGTCACTTCTTTGATTTTTGCCTCGTCCTTCTTCCCTCATCTTTAGCATCCATGGCCCTTTTCTTCCCATCCTCCATTTCAGCTTTACCAGTCTTGACCCTTTTCTTGTCCTTGTTCGCGTTTTTCCCCTTGCTAGTATACGGATATTTCTTGTATTGTGATGGTTCTGTTTCCTCCTCTTCCTTGGAGTGGCACTCCTCTGATTCTTCTTCTGCTCTCCAGTTTCTTCTTCTTCTTGTGCTTGGTTCCCATCAACTTCAATCTGGCTTCCTTCTCCTTTTTCTGAAGTTTCAGCACCAACAATAGCCATTAGTTTTTCTTTAATCCGATTTCTCTGATAAACAATAACAGACATTTCTGTTTTTTTCTCTTCTTCTTCTTCTGTTTCTTTCTTTTTCCCTGTCTCATCTTTCTCCATCTCTTCTTCTTGTTCTGTGTCCTTCTCTTTCTCTATCTCTTCGTTCTCTTTCTCTTCTTCTTGCTCTCTGTCTTCTTTATCTTCTTCTTTTTCTGCTTCTTGCTCTTCTTCCTCTGGTTCTTTCTCTTTTTCCTCTGGTTCTTTCTCTATCTCTTCTTCTTCTATTTCTTCTTCTTGTTCTGTTCCCTTCTCTTTCTCTATCTCTTCTTTCTCTTTCTCTTCTTCTTGCTCAAACCCAGCCCCTTCATACTCAAACCCAGCCCCTTCATACTCCCTTCGACTTCTTACTTCACTTCTAAGACCCCTCACTTTTCTCCTTAACCGCCTCACCTTCTTCTCTAAATCCTTAGTTGCAGTATTAACCTTCTTAAATCCCTCAGTCATTCTTTGGCTCAGCCTATCTTCAAAATCTCTCAAAAGCTGAACCAAACCATGATTCTTTTCCGATTCCAAGTCCTGAACCAATCCAATTTCTTCTTGTTGCTCCTCTATCGGTGCTCGGGAAGCCACATCTAAGTCGTACAGTTCTTCCCAGCATATCTTTTTCTTTGCTGCGAGATGCTGGTTCCAACTGTCTTGGATCATGTCCAAGGCTTCATCAGCTGTTTCATCATCTAAGATACGCGCCAAAAGAGCTTCTTCTTCCAATTCTGGTTCCAAGATACTATGAATATCCTGTCAATGTAAACAAGTAGAAATTAGCTGTTAACATTAACCCAAAAGATTTCTAATTAAGAATTAAGTTGAATTAATACCTTACTAGAATCAAGCGACCTATAAATTTCTTCCAAGGGCCAACCTTTCATACTACAAGCTTTGAACTTCTGCTTGCACATCCTTGGACACTCTTTTTCTACCTCTTCAACATCTTCTCTAAATGATTTCCTCAACTTTGGTATACACTCAAAAGCCAGAATCTACATATAGAGAAATAGTATGTCATAGGTTAAATATTAAAATATTAATATATTCAGAAAATAATATTCTTACCTCCAAGGGAATTACGAATCCAGGAAAGGTCGACTTCTCTGCCGCTGAACCGTTCATATGTTTCATCACGTGATAAACATCCTTGACCGAATCCTCAAATGTCATTCGCCCCCACGGATATGATTTACACAAATCCGGATCCTCAGCCATTCTAAGTAAGAATGGATCTATGTTTCCATTAACTTTCGCCTTACCTCCGAGTACCGCGCTTAAGAAATACAAGATCGCCATCTTCAGGCGATCAGGAGAACTCTTCTTCATTGAAAGCAGCTTGTCTTTGACATCTTTGATAGTTATGGTTTTCTTATTGCGAAATTGCCTCTCCTTAAACTGATTTGTGTATGTCTTCAACTTCATCTTCGGATTAATTCCGTTGGGGTAATCATGGCAGTACAACCCACTGATCATACCATGCTCTCTCAGAGAATACCGGATAGGAACGCCGTTCACAACAAACCAAACAATTGTGTTCCTATCCACACACACAGTTCGAAGCAGCAGCATCCACAATCCTTGAAGCTTACGGTTTGGTTCTTTCTCCATGTGGAAGAAGTGCTTAAATTGAGGATGTTTTTTAAACCATTCCAACTCTGGTTTAAAACCCTCAATGATCTCTAAGAAGTTGCTCAAATCACACCTTGTTTGGATCTTGCATTGCAGGTTATATTGGGTCTGTTGGAAGAAAAATTTCAGAGGCTGCATCGGTAGGGTATCTGAATCCTCTTTATCCTGCAATCCGAACAGAATTTCAATCACAGTATACCCTAGTTATACTCAGTAGTACCAGTTTTCCTAATTACTAACAGTTATACTCAGTACTACCAGTTTTCCTAATTACTAACAGTTATACTCAGTACTATCAGTTTTTCTAGGCAATACTAGTGGATTAGCTGTCCTAGACAGTATCCAAATGTTCCACAAGCAATTACATTTTTCTCATCACATACCTTCGATAGCGTAGCTTCGTTTTCAGATTCAGATCCACTATCTGACTCGCTCACAGCATACCTTAGCAAGGTACTACTTGACGCTTTTGAAATCAGATCCTCCTTTGAAGTCCCTTTCTTCGTAAGTCCCCCTCTTGTCTTTGGAGACATTTCTGCAAAATCCACAACAAAACAAATCAAAACAGACACAATCCTAACTCAAATTCGCACTATTGAAATTTATGAGTCCCAAATTGGATTTTACTTCAAACCCTAAATTCAAACCCAATACATCTAGATAAATCCGACAAATCTTCAGTTGAAATCAAAACCGCAGTTTGATTCAAAACCGCTTTCCAAAACATTAAAATCCGAGATTGAGGCTTACCTTCAAGTGCTCTGAAACCTTAGGAAAGAGACGGAGATGAAGGAGATGGAGTCGACGACGAAGATGAAGGAGACGGAGTCGACGACGGCAATGGAGACGGAGTCGACGACGATGGAGACAGCGACAGAGTCGACGGAGACGGAATCGCCTTCGGCAAAGAGAAAGAGAAGAAGGGGAAAATCGAATAATTTTTTTTTAGGTTGTTGTAATTTTTTTTAAGAATTTGGGGATTTTTAATCGGATCCAGGTTTGATTTCGGGTTTGGGTTTGGATGTATGGTAGGGTTTGTAATTCATCTGATTCATTAAGGGTTTTGTGTCTTTGACCGGTTTTGGAATTAAAACTAAATCTAAACTAAATATTTATTTAGAAAGAGGGCATATGGGATTAAAGATGGCAAGGGAGGGCATATCAGATTATGATCCAACTTATCTTAACTTTTTCCCTAAACAAAAACTTTCTCATCTTCTTCTTCTTCTCCTCCGAAACGTAGAACCCCTATATCGATCCTTCTTCGCCGAAATCTTTTATCTCAATCTGCCGTCTTTCCCATCGTCGTTTGTGGTCTCCCATCTGTCAATCTTTCTCCGAAGGTAAGGGTCTCTCATCTCTCAATCTTTCCCGTGGTCGTTCGTTGGGTTTCGATTTTGGGATAAGAATTTGAGTTTCGGTTTTTCGGTTTCGAGAATGCATATTTTCTATTTTTTGGGTTTGATTTTGTAGTTGTGACTTTTGGGATTGGGAAATAATATTAGGGTTAGTGCTTCGATTTTGAAATTTGGGAATTTGGGTTGTCGATTTTAGTGGATGAAATCTAATAGATCATGTATTTCCCAACTGAAATAGGTAACTAATTGTGTCTGTTTTGTTCTGATAGGTAAGCCTCCGCCTCCTCCTCCTCTTCCTCCGCCAGCAGAAATGGAAGGAGAAACCTCGGCAGAAGAAGAAACCGCAGCCGATAGTGGTTTTTGTTCAAAAGATTGTCCTCCAAATTTTGGATCTACAAAGGGGAAAGGATATACAAAGGCCGGATCCTCAAAATCCGGGTCTATAAATGCTGAATCTTCAAATGCCGGATCTTCAGAGGTAATTAGATTTAAAATGTATTAATTTATGATAAATGGAATGATTGTGGTATTGTTTCTTGAAACTGGAAACTGGACTGTTTTGGTATAAATAGGTATTATTAGGTACAACTATGTATTCTGGGTCTGTTTTGGTAC
This sequence comes from Pseudoturritis turrita, assembly GCA_900406555.1. NCBI lineage: Eukaryota > Viridiplantae > Streptophyta > Magnoliopsida > Brassicales > Brassicaceae > Pseudoturritis > Pseudoturritis turrita. The sequence goes on along the minus strand of OVBL01001065.1, from coordinate 78,212 downwards.
AAATAGGATTATTAGGTACAACTAGGTGTTTGATTTGTTGAAGTTAGTACTGCTGGTACAACTAGGTATTACTACGTACAACTGTTTGTTGATGTTGCTTGATTCTTCTCGTACAACCAGGGATTAGTAGATATAATTATTTGTTGATGTTGTTTGGTTCCTCTCGGTGTAAAATTGTGTTTGATTGCAGGATGTGGATGAGGATACCGAACCAATACAACCTATGAGGTTCTTCTTTAGTCACACCGACTATACGATGAGTTGTAAGATAGCGACGAGGTGTGATGTTGGGAATACGGTGGAATTCTTAGAAAAGATACTTTCAGCCTCAGAGAAGCGATGGTTTAGTAAGCATCCTCAATTCAAGCATATTTGGCACATGTTTAGGCAGGTAAACCGTAAGGTGATGGGGATGTGGATGCTACTGGTTCGCACAGTTTGGACGGAAAAGAGTAGGGTATGCTGGTTTGTGGTGAATGGCATTCCTGTCCGCTATTCCATGAAGGAACATGCGCTAATTTGTGGGCTGGATTGCCATGACTTCCCACGTAACTATGAGAAAGAAGGGAGTCTTACCTTTGTTAAAAAGTTGTTTGGCCGAACCAAAAAAAGAGAACCTAATGATGTGGAAGAACTGCTGCTATCAATGGAAGATGAATGTGGTGGAGATCGATTGCGGATTGCTGTCCTCTTCTTCTTATGCAAGATAATCAGAAGAAGAACAAAGACTTGTAAAGGATCCATAGATCCTCTCTTACTCAGATATGTGGCTGATCTAGAGCTGTGTAAGACGTTTCCGTGGGGGAGATTGACATTTGAGGACTCTATCAGAGAGATTTTTCACATGATGAAAAAATTTGACGGCTCTGTGCAAACAACATGGACCTTTCCTGGATTCATAATTCCTTTGGAGGTAAATGAACTATTTTAATTAGGCGTCTCAATTTATTTTTATGATTTAATGTATGTGATATATTAACTTTATGTGTAGGTCCTGGCGTTCGAGTGTATTCCAGATCTGTGCAGGGAATTTCGAGTAGATGTAAGAGACGTACACGAGAGCTGTCCAAGGATGTGCAAGAAGAGGTTCAAAGATACTGAAATGAGAGGTTATCCATTAAGTGAAATAAATGCTGCTCTTGGATCTACAAAGGTTAGCATTCATTCTTGGTCATGGACTTTTATTGGAACATTGGATGAAAGAATTTTGTTGTAATTTATTTATATTGACAGGATATCCGTAGTTGCTTGGAACCTCATCCGGGTGAGGAAACTCTTCTGGCTCGCATCATGAAGAAAGATACAGATGGTGAGACAGATTTCATTGACCCAATTGCTGACGCTTGGGACAAGCGTGTGGATCTGCAGAAGAAAAAGATATGGTGGGAGGATCTTTACAATGCAGATGTTGCTTCCCGAGCTGTTGAACATATGGAAGAGCAACGAGAGGAAAATGTGGTACCACCAGCCAAACGGTTAAGGGAGCAACAAGAGGAGCCAAATTTGAAGCAACAAAAGCCGCAACAAGTGGAAAAAGGTGTAGTTGTATCAAAGCTTGAAGATAGGTTGGATAAGATGATGAAGTTGATGGAAAAAGGCTTTGAGGAAATAAAGTGTCAGCTTGATGTGCATGAGACAAGGCTGTCACTTGTTGAAGGTTGTGTGAACAACATGTTGAATGGAGGATGTGGTATGGATTTTCAGTATGGAGAAACATATGGTACTGGAATGGGTGGAGGTACTTCTGGGTTTGAGAAGGCTGGAGATGGTTTTGCACAGGCTGGAGTGGACGGAAAGGAACCAGACGGACCAAGACCAAGAGGAGAAGAAGAAGCAGTGGAAAAGACGGAGACGAAGGGATGGCTGCTACTGGAGCTGTGGGAGAACACATCGGATCTGCTCTGATTTTATACAAGGGTAAAGGCGTTGTACAAGAAGAGGAACAAAAAGAGGAGGAAGAAGTGCCTTGTACTCCCGTGGTAAATGCCAAAGGTAGACAGAGGTTCAAGACTTGTGCGAAGAAGAAATGTTCCAAGCAGAAAAAGCGACTACTTAAACCTTCACAGTATAAGAAGAGTTCTTTTGTGAAATGTTGATGGTTATGAGAACAATGTCGTATTTTGTATGTATGATGGAACTCGTAGGTACAAGATGAGTCCTCTTATCTATGATGTATGATGGAAATTTTAGGTACAACTATGTCTTTTTAGATACAACTATGTCTTTTGTATAACTGGGCTGTTTCGGATAACCAAGTATTTGGAAAACAAATCTGAAATTAATCAAAATATTATAATTAAAAAAAATCTGAAATTAATCAAAAATACTTTTAATTAAAAAAATTCAGGAATTTAAAAAAAAAAAAAAATCATTGAAATCAATAAAAACATTTAGCACATGCCTATCAATTTTTAAACGTGCGAGAAGAATGAATTAAAACATTTAACACATGCCTGTCAATTTTACAAGTAGTTTTCCAGTTGAACTCGGTTGTACTCGAATGTACACAGTTGTACTTTCATGTTTTAATTTTAAAATTAGTTAAACCATACTCAAAACCAAATTTTTATGGTTGTACTTATGGTATTACATATTTATAGTACATTTTATATACTACCATGTAATACTATTTGACATTTGCAATTGTTTGTAAGTTTCACCAAATATACATGAGATTTACAAAGTAACCATTAAAATATAACGTAGTTGTTGCTAAAATATGTTGTTTGTGTTTTTTTTTTTTTTTCTATTTTTTTACAAAGTAACAAATGTAGATTTATTAGTTGAAATATAAGTCTATAAGTACATTGTTTTTTTTTAAAATTTTGTTTATCTTTTTTTAGTTCCAATAGTTGTACCAGTTATTCCTAGTTGTACGACGGCAGAAAATAATTATCAAAGTAACAGTTCAACATAGTAGTACCAGTAATTCCTAGTTGTACCACGACAGAATGAAAGACAAATTGGCAAAGTACCAGTTCAACATAGTAGTACCAGTAATACATAGTTGTACCACGACAGAATGAAAGACAAATTAACCTGACTACTATCATTATTGAAGTAATCATACAACCGCCCCGCCGCAGACTTACTTTTCCTCCGTCCATGTTCTCCAACCGATGGGTACCTTGTTATTTGAGTTCTTCCTTTCTTCTTGACATAATCTGGAGGTAAAGCAAACAACTCTCGTATAGAGTCTGCAATAATCCACTGAGATATGTGGGGAACTGGGTAAATGGTCCTGCAATAAGCCAATGTCCACTGCTCCATCCAATAGTATTTGGAGCACAACTCGTGTAATTGGATCTTGCCTTCCGGGTTTGATATGGCAGCAGCTATTGCATGAACGCATGGATACCTATCTATATCAAAATACTTGCAACTGCAAGTTTTCCTTGTCAAATCAACCAAATATGTTTTGCCATCGTGTCCAATCACACTGTACTCAAGCAAGAAACTGTTTAGCTCATGCACAATTAACTTCTTTGCTTCAGCACATCGGTTGTGCAATTCATTGTCCACAAGAGGAACCAACTTATGTGTGTTCGCTGCTCCTGCAGAACTCTTCCTGTGTTTGTTAAATCACTCGGCCAATTTCCCAACAATCTCATCAATCATTGGTAATAACGAGTACTCCCTTGCGTTTTTAAACACACCATTAATAGATTCAACACAATTGTTGGTGTCTACGTTGTACCTTTCTCCCGGAAAATAACATCTTGCCCATTTCTTCTCGTCCACGCTTCTATCTAGATAAACCCGTGCAGAAGGATATCTTTGCCTAAAAGCACCATGGAGTTTTTTGAACTCAACCTTTGTATAAGAACGGGCGCAGTCCATGAACTTCGTTCCAACCGTGTCTTTGTTGACATTAGAGCAGCTTGCTTTCACATTCTGAGACAGATGATAGATACAATACCCATGTTGAGACAACGGGAAGACCTCACGTATCGACTTGATGAGACTTTGATTTCTATCAGAAAGAAACACCAAACTAGGAGCATCCGATACTACTGATTTCAACATCGTTAAAAACCAAGTCCAACTTGCATCTTTCTCACGATCAACAACACCAAAAGCAAGCGGATAATGATGATGATTAGGATCCTGAGCCGTAGCAACAATCAACACTCCACCGTATACAGTCTTAAGGTGGGTTCCATCCATAATGATCACTTTCCTCATGGCTTGGAAGCCTTCGATACAAGCTCCCAACGCGAAGAATAAGTATTTAAACTTGTGTTCCTCATCCAATTCCACACGTGAAACCATGCCATGATTCATCTGCTCTAACATGTACATATACGAGTACACCATTCTATAACTTTCCTCTGGACTACCCTGAACATCACTAGCAGCTAGCTTTTTCCCTCTCAACGCGGTAGAATATGAGATTTTAGTACCAAGTCTTGTTTGAACCATACCCATGAGGTTTTTTGGAGTTGGGGTGTCAAATTTAGCTGGAAAATCTTCATGGATTACAGAGGCAACTAATCGTGGAGTGCCTTTCCATCGATTTTTGCTTGTACTCGAAATTGCCCGAGAACACGTATGCAACTTGTTGTACCTTCTAACCGAGAAGCAGTTTGAATTCTTAAGTTTCGCAGCTCGTAACGACCACTTGCAACCATTTATTGATTCGCGACATTTTACGACGTACAACACTGTATCCGACTTGCTAATAGCAAACTCAAAACAGTTCTTATGTGCACCTTTTTCAACCAAATCTTGCACTTCCTCCTTGCGCTCAAATGCTTGACCTAAACTCAAATTAATACCATCTTCCCATTCAACATTTTCAAACTGTTCTTCTACCACAACGGGTGTGACTTCGGTATCTTCACACAAACCATAATTGTCCACGTTAGCAACATTCTCACCATATGTAATACCAACATTGTCCAACTCGTACTGTCCCGATGGTTCCCCTGAGTAAAGAGTAACGATACCATCATTTACTCTAGCATTCGCTCTACCAGTAGAAAACAACTCTTCACTAGTTACACGAATTTCACTTCCTCTGTCCTCTCTTACAACTTGCTCACACCCCTGATTTTCTTCAACATCTTTGATGAGCTCCACATGCAACACAACTCTATATCGATCATTATTCACTTCTAGTAAATAACCCAAAACATCTTCATCATCCAAGATATATGATGGTTTCTTCGTATCAATTATCCATGGCATCCAACTAATTTTCAGCTGTGTCGTAACTGAATCCATCATTATCTTCTTGCATATTTTATCAACCAGGCCAGAATAAGTGATCTCCTCGATAGATGTCTTCATCACTAACGTGTAAATTTTATCTCCACTTGAAATCCATTGGAATTCATCTCCGTTCCTTGAATAATATCCTCCATAGTCAAAATGTATGACTGTCCAATTATTGTTACTCATTGTCACCTGAGAAAAAAAAAACATTACGATATAACTAAGTTAGCTGTCCAGTTGTCCCAATTATACCAGTTGTCCCAGTAAGTAAAATAGTTGTATCTAGTTGTACCAGATCTGGGCACTTGTTTGTAATAGCAGTCCTAATACATGCGATTCAGTTCGATTTAACCACTACAATCCATCAATTGCTCAACATTTAATACCCTAATCGACTACGGAATACAAGTTTAACAACCCAATGAGTATAAAAGAAGAACAAATTATCCAATTTAATTCTACAATATCCCTAGAAATTTCGATTTTGAGCTTGGAACAAAGTAAAACCCATGAATGCAGCTCTTGAAATCAGGTTAAACACAATAAATTTAGACGAAATCGCACCTGAATGAAGAAACTAGAGCTGCATCGTGTGTGGTTTTGTCGTTCGTCGTCTTCGTTTCCTCGTTTTGTCTCCTTCGTCCCGTCGGATCTGAGAACGACGAAGAAGATGAGGTGAGATACATGGGGAGTTCTGAAAGGATCAATTTTTGCGAAAACCCTCAAGATCCAGATCTCACCTCAAGGTAAGTGATGGAGAGTGAATGCGTAAAAGATGATTTCGTGAAGCCGTTGAGATCTCTATTTGCTAGAGCCAAACAAGAGGGGATGCTTGTTTTTAATTGGCTGCTGTTTTTTTTTTTAAATACACATTAAGGCTAAAATGGGGATTCAACATTAAAATGTAGAGAGGAGGGTATGAAGACCCAACAAGGGTATGAGAGATTTTTTTGGCAAGGGCAAGGGTATATCAGCCCTTGATCCGTGAAGAACCTATTAGAGTGTATATAAGATTGGTTTGGTTTAGAATAAGATTCCGGTTTATTCTATTTATGGTGTAAATGGTTTAATGTTCTTATCCGGGTTGATGTGTTGAGAGTATATAAGGAATGTAATCAATACATTAATGAAGAATAACGAACATTTACACCAATAATCTGTTATCTCATGTTCACTAATATAATATCAGAGCATATCTCGCTCTTTTCTCTGATTTTTCTTCATTCTTCTTCGATTTCCTTGAAATTCTGTTCTTTTTCACCGATCGTTTGTTGTTTCGGATCCGAATCTGAGGTTTGTTCAACATCGGAAGATTCAAAATCAATGTTGTGAGCTTCGTTGATTGTTCGTTTTTCTACTTTGAGTTTCGGTCTACAACAATGGCAAAATCATGACGAAAATTGCGGAATCGAAATACATCGATGGATGCAGAGGATTCTCCGACAAAAAATCGAGCTGATTCATCTTTACTAGAAGAATCGGGAACGATGCCGTCTCCTCATCCTCAATTGGTTAATGATCACAGTAGATCTGGATTGATTCATACAGGATTGGCTTCATATGACAATGTTCATAGTCCGTTTTTCCTCCCTTCAGCTGATCATCCAGGTCTGTCTATTGTGACTCATACTCTTGATGGAACAAATTATAACAACTGGTCGATTGCTATGAGAATGAGCCTAGATGCAAAGAATAAGCTTAGTTTTGTATATGAAACTCTTCCTAGGCCAGATGAAGAAGATAATTTGTTCAAAATATGGAGTCGTTGCAATAGTATGGTACAAGCTTGGTTGTTAAATCTGGTGAATCAAGAAATTTATGATAGTATTCTATACTATGAAGATGCTGCTGAGATGTAGAATGATATGTTTCTGCGGTTTAGAGTTAGCAACCTTCGAAGAAAATATCAACCTTTGCAGACCGACTAACCCGCTTAGCAAGGATTCACACCACGCTTTTTTCGTTTGTGGTATCTTCTATTCCGGTGTGGAGCTCAAATTTGAGATATAGATTATCCATTTGATGTCAAAAAAACAAAAAAAAAGATATTGAATCTAACAAGTTTCACCATTTTAACTCGAATCAAGGATCCTTTATCAATGAAAAGACATTATTAAGGAACATAACAACAGAAAGTACTCTTATATATTATGCTGTATCAAGCAAAACACAAACCATATATATATACTCTAGAATTTCAAACCAGAGCCTTGCAGTTTCTCTTGAATGATCATGTCTATCTTGTTCTCCATTTCAGGAGTAAGATAATTCTTCCAGTCGCCGACTTCTCCTTTACGGAAATAATTCTTATGATCCACATTGTTTTTTTTCCGGGTTTGGTTAACCTCCAAACCGCTTAGATTACGCAGAGAGCAAAGGTCAAAGATCTCCTCCACCAATCCATTCTTTTCTTCTTCCTTAGTAAAAGGACAACCCAAGAAATCAGCAAGTCTCTTGATTTGATCATGAGGCTCCGTTTTCATCTCCTCATACCTCATGAAAAGGACATGCTTGGGGTCTTCTAAGCTTCCTCTCCAATAACTCAAGACATGTTCCCAGAAAGGTCCATAATAGATAGTTCCTTTGCACATCGATTTGAATGTTGACTCAAGCATGCTTCTATTTGGTTCTGTTTTATGCATAGCGGACCCGAAAAACCACCACGAGATCAACGTGTCCTTCAGGTCCCTACAGATATACACAATCTTGCAAGGAGAGTCCTTGAGGGTCTCCTGCATCGTATGGAGTGGCGTGTGAGTCGAGAACAGCCTTGGAAATGATGAGAACTTGGCCAAGTCAGGACTTGAGCTTTCGTGAAACAAATCAATCTCCAAGAATGGTACAATGCCATGAGGATTATCAAATAGCAAAGGATGATTACCATCAGAAGAAGAATGGTTCTTTGATCTCTCGAGGAGGGCGACCGCGAGGGCCTTGAGCCAAGTAGTGCCTGATTTGGGGAAAGAAGCAAGGATTATATCGGTTTCTTTCGGTTGAAAACCTCTCTGGAAATTAAGAACACCTTGGAGAGTGTTGGGGTAATACCAACATCCCTGATACTTACAAAGCTTCATCCCTCGGGAATCTGAGTGTGAAGGAAGCGAAGAGATCAACCTCTTGGTCTCTTCGCTTATCTTGTCGTCTCTTATGTTCGCTGGAAGCTCCTTCAAATCCATTTCTTTTGTTGGTTCTTGTGTTACCAAAAGATTTGTTTAAGCTTCAAACGAAAACATAATACATATAAGCCAAGAAACCAAAAAAAATAATATAATGCTGGCAGGTAATAATAACAAATTTAATTAAATTGGTGGTAAGAAAAAATATTTAAATATGGATGGATTAGTTGGTGTAATTGGTGTCTCCCTAGCTAGAGTCGATTCCAAATATTTCTTTAAGTGCATTACAGCTAATAACATTTTGAAATACCACATGATACATCATACATGAGTTTTATATAAAATCTGTGATTATAAAATCTCAATAAATTGTTGACAAAAGAAAATTCTCAATAATTTGTTATTAGTTGTAATGCAATAACTATTTTAAAATCTCAATCATTTGTTATTAATGCAATAAAATAGTCTATTTTTAAAAAAATTAACAAAATAATTGAAATTTAAATTTAGGCTCTTTGATGGTGTGTTGTGTTGATTGTTTTCAGTTCTAATAGGGTTTGTTTTGGCTTTGATTGGGTTTGTATCCGTTCGGGTTTTTTTTGTTGTATTGTTATGGTCCCTTGTTTTTTTTTAGTAGGGTTTAGGTTCTGAAAAAATCTTGTTTTCTGTCGACTTAGTTTTTGGAGACGTGTAATAGTCTGTTGGCTTAGTAACCCATCTTGTATCTCAACTTGCGATTTATTTTAATATTACATCATATGATTAAAAGGGATTTAAATTTAAATTCTAGATTCGAAATTCTAAACCTTAAATCCTTAACCGAAACACTAAAACAAAACTAAAAACCAGAAAAATTGAGGGCAAAACAGGGAGCAACTAATTGAGTGACGCATATTTCCTCAATCCACTGTCTCAGCCAGATCAAGATCTCCTCGCATGATGTATAGTTGATGCATGTTGTAAATTCGGATGAAAATGGTGAAGAAGTTTAGCAAAATTAAGAGAGAATCGCAATCGAGACAAATACCTTTTGAGTTTTTTTATTTTGTGAATGAAAAATACTATAATTAGATTTTTTTTTTTTTATATAAGACCCAAAATCTGATACTACTATGAAAACCTAAACATAAATTTCATTTTTTCTAATTGCACCATACCATATTCTTTAGCCCGAGGTATTCCTTGCTAATTCTAGTAGGATCCCTTCGAAATCAGTAAGTTTTTTCTTTTGTGACACTGGATGAGATTGCTTAGGCACATCAATTTGTTAACCTATGCTCGATCTGGATATGCCACTCCGAGAAATTAGAAAGCCCTAAGCGACATTTTTCCTAAAGCCACCTATGCTCAAAATGAAGAGTGTAATGTAATTTCATTCTCACCCACTTGAAATTTAGTGTAATGTAAGTTATTTACTACATAGACTCTAGTATGTTGAAAAAACAAAATGTTTCTGGTTCACTTTTGATAGGATAGGAAATCTATAACCATTTTGACCCTACTAGTTTAATTCGTTTTTCGGATTAGACTTTCTTCGTTTGGTTCGGATCTGATCAACTATGGTTTAAACAACTCTTAATCTTGTCACTAACAAATAAAAGTTTTCAAGAACACATTAAAGAAAATAGAGAAATGTCGTCTTAACATTACAAACCATGAAACAACGCTCTTTTTTTTTTCTTTTTCTTTTTATTATTAGCATTCGAAATAGCTACTAACAAGTTAACAAGTAACAACAATGAAAACCTCCAAAAAAAAAATGTGAAAAAAAACAACGAAATCAGACAAAATGCTTTACCTCCAGTTTAACCAGACTAAACCAGACCGAGTAAACCAATTTGCAGTGCTTCCTCTACTCTGTGGAAGAGAAAAAAAAAAACTTTGGCTCTGAAGTAAACTTACAAGTCGGACTTAGCCCCATTCATCTCCACCGGATAATTGCTGAACCCCAAGTTAAACCTGCTCCAAAACCGGAAGTGGCTATGGTATGTCCCGGTTTTACTTTTCCGCTTCTCACCGCCTCATCAAGAGCTAGAGGAATCGAAGCAGCGCTCGTGTTACCGTAATTAGCCAAGTTCGAAATGACTCGTTCCGGTGGAAACTGAAGCCTTGTAGCCACAGAGTCTATTATTCTCTGGTTCGCCTGCAAATTTTTTATAAAGACCTTCCATTTAACCATTTTCCAGTTCTAAAGTGTGAAGCTTTCGAATCATGGATCTTTTATCAATGAAAATCAAATAAATAATAAAGTGTTCGTATCGGCATTCGTGTATTACCATTTTACTATGAAGTTTTTTGGTACAAAAGCTCAATATTTTGGCCATTTTAACTTGAACTATAGATCCCTTATCGATGAAAATTAGATAATGATAAGATTTCGATAAGAAGATAACCTGATGGAGGAGGAGCCAATCAATGGAAGAAGCAGGAAGACCGGCTTTTTGTAAAGCAGACTCGATAGATTGGGGAACGCATTTGACAGCAAAGCGAAACACTTCTTTTCCATTCATCTGAATGCAAGAATATGAAGATTGTTTTGGAGGAAAGTCTCCAAACACAGAGCCATTGGAGCTCAGGGCACCATCAGTTTGGGATTCTTTAACAGAAGCATTCAAATGTCTGCAAAAAACAGAGAATATTATCTGTGGGTTTTGGAGGGAAAAGAAGGAGAAGATAAATCATAAGAAGCCAAAAAGTGAAATGTGAATTTTAAATACCTACGACCGTCTCCATCACTGTGCACATCAAAACTAAATAACCCATCATCCTCGATATCACAAGCCTGCACGAAATGAAAATACACTTATCGGCAAAGTTTAAAGAACAAAGATTGATGATCCTTTATATCAATATTTGGTTTGTAATATGGCAAGCAATCTTCTTTCTTGAGATAATTATTTTTACGGTTATACTCTGTTTCAGTATTTCAATGAAGCTAATATACAAACTTAGGATATAATGTTAGCTCGAGATTGTTCAAAGCTTTGTAGCACAATACCTGAACAACCACAGCACCAGCGGCGTCTCCAAAGAGAATGCAAGTCCCTCTATCCGTCCAATCAACAAACCGAGACAAAGAATCAGCTCCAATCACTAAAACATTCTTAAAACCGCCTCCTGAAAAAAGAAAGGGACAAGAATGACAGACTTATCTTATTGTTTACTAATCAATTTGGATCTTCTTTGTCTAATTACCCCGTATATGACAAGCAGCTGAGACTAGACCCAAAACAAATCCACTACAAGCAGCTGTGATATCATATGACAATGGGTTCTTTGTGCAACCAAGTGCCTTTTGAATCTGTCATCAATAGACAATTATAGCGAATAAAAACGGGAATTTTCACTCCGACGAAGTGAAATTTGGATATAAGGGTAAATAATACCTGTGGAGCAGCACCAAATAGATCATCAGGAGTGGAAGTACACATCAAGACTAGGTCAATATCTTCAGGAACAACCTCTGCCATTTCAAGGGCTTTGGTTGCTGCTTCTACTGCTAAGCCAACCAAGCTATCTTTGCCTTCAATTGTAGTGTTACAGTTAATGTCTCTCTTATGTATAACAAGTCTACTCTAAATTATCATATAGCAGAATGAACATAATGTTTTACCTGAAACAACTCGTCGGTTGCGAATACCCGTACGAGTAGCTATCCATTCATCATTAGTATCGACTATTTTCGCGAGATCGTCATTAGAAATCAAAAGACTTGGAACTGCTGAACCAGATCCAATCAATTTGCAGCCACTCGGCACTAGCCTTTAAGTAGACAGAACAAAAGGAATGATGAATCAGAGACCATTTAAATGCTTTCGAGTAATCCAAACTCGAAAGCAAATCATTACATGGAGATTAAAGCTAAGGTTAAGACTTAACAATAGGCATGAATCATAGACTATTTAAATGAAAAGCAAGGAGTAATTTGGCTTAAAGATTTTCCTAAAGCTAAGCTAAAGACTTATAACAATGCTTCCAAACTTCCTAATCTCAGAATCTTTTAGCTCAATATCAAGAGAACGAATCTCAAATCAATGGATTTTCGAAAAGATGAATCACAGGATGAACAAAGAATCTGTGATATTTGAAACAAGAAATACTCAGTTTTTTTTTTCCACCTGGGTCGTCGATATTCAGAAGGAGATGTCGAAGCATGTTTATCGACGCCATCGATGGAGTTAACGCTGGAACACAAAACCCTTTTAGAGAATCCTTTGGAAAAGTAAAACCCAGATCCAGAAACTCGAATCGGGACGTGGGTTCTGCTTCGGAAGGTAGATATTGAAGGATGAGTGAAAAACCCAGATGCATTCGCCATTTTTGATAGAGGAATCGAAGAAACAGAAAAGAAACGAGATTGTTAAACAGCGAAATCGATGATCTTTCTCAGCTCGAATTTAGAGTAATGCTAAGTGCAAGAGATTGCATCACCAAATGAAAAACAAAATTTCGAAATTTGCTTTTGATTGGATTTTGTGGAGTGTGTAAAAATCAAATCTTTGGAAGTTCCGAAGCAAAAAGAGGAGAGACAGAGAAGGGTGAGTGTGGGCAAGGCAATTTGAGGAGATTCCAATGCCATTGAAAACTACCATTTGTCCACTGATTAGTAATTTACAAATTATTCATAAAATTTGACATCTCAAAATAAATAAATGAATTATATAGATAACGTTCACTTATCAACATCAAACTCTGTTGACAAAAAAAAAAAAAAAAAACATCAAACTCTTTGTTTTGTTTTTTTTCAACATCAAATTCATTTTGTAACAGTCGTCAAAAAACAAAATTTCATTTTCTAACATTGAAAAGAAAATATATTTCAATAAACATCGAATTTTTGGTGTATTTTTTCAGTGGCAATGAAAAATAAGTTAAAAGTTAAATTAGTTTTAGTTTAAACAAATGAAATATTATCATGACTGAATGAATTTTGATCAGTGATATAGTATAAAATGATGTAGCAAAAAAAAAAAAAATTAGATAATCTATGTTGTATAAATTTTCATGTTTCTATGTTAATTTGTTTTCAAATATATTTATATTTAATAAAGAAAGATATAATATTATACGTTTAAAAAATAGAAGTGGGCAAAAAATCTGTATCGTTTCATCCCATTTCTACATACCTTTTGGGAATGTCACAAAATGAGAATTCTTAATGTATCTCAAGACGAAATTTATATAATTAATATGTTATACAAATAATTATTAAACAACAAAAATACCAAAACCTACTTATCATTAAAGTACCACATTTTATATTTTATTTTCCAAATATTATATTTTAAAAAAAAATTAACAATGCTACAAAAAAAAATTTGTATTTGAAAAAGTTATAGTTTTTTATTTTAAATTTGAAAAAAATAGATATCTCTACTTTTTATTGACATCAAATAGATTTCTCCACTTTAACGTAAGTATCTGTATTTTTATTTAATAGTACTATGTTAGATTTAACAGTTATATATATATATATATAATTAAATGGGAGAAACATAAATTTTTGTCCCTGTCTCGTTCCGAATTTTCATTTACCCATCCTTAACACCAACTAATCATACTCTGCACTAGTTTTCGAGTTACGCCATCACTAATATGTCTTAAAGATCTACAAAAATTGGAAAACGCATATTATCAAGTAGATTAGATTCTTAAATTCCATGGGATTATGTCAAAATATACATTTTATGGGTTAATACTATAAATAAAGGGGACAAGAACAAAGAGGTGGTTGAGTACTGGTGATATATTAGTAGGGATTTTGGTGAACAACTTGAAGAAAGAGTAAGAGATTTAACCAAATCCACTTTCATAATATAATTGAAGTGATTTAAAATCAAGGGAAAAAATCTATTGCCAAAAAAAAGAAAAAACGTTGGAAAGAAGATGCAAATGTTGTTGGTTGTGGACCGTCAAAAATAAAATAAGCTTCATAGTTTGGTGGATGAGACAGAGACACACAAGATTTGGTAGTAAATACTCAAAATTTGAGTTATGGTCCTTACATGAATGTGTCTCGTATAACTACAAATTCAATACAGAAGCAACGAACACAATGCTAGAAGAAGAAATGGATAACTGATAAAATTGGAAGTAAAACAAAAAGCCGAGAACACAAACATGTCTGAATTGATGAACACAGAAGCACATACATGCTTTGCAATATTTGTTTGTTTCAAAAAATTAAAATGTTTTAAATTTCGATGTATAATTATTACTTTATTTATTAATCTACCCCTATTATTTTTATATTTTAAACAAACTTAAAATTACAATTAGTAGAAATAAGAATAAACTTGTAATTGACGATCATTTTTAAAATTCTTTAGGCCGGTGTTGCACTCACTTATATGCACACGAGAGAGGTTAGGGAAGCATGGAATTTCACTATATGTCCTATCAACCTTTATCTCCATATAATACAAGTGCTTATGCGGACGCGGCGACATTTATCCATATTTGGCATTCTCAATACTTCTACCTATGGCTTCTACAGTTCTACCTTAAGGTAACTGTCGATAGATATATCAGTAATAAGGCCTGCCGAAATGATTTATGAGTTGTAGCTCTTTCAGTGAGCTAAGATCTAGGGGAAGAGCTGAATATTGTAATCGCAATAACTATAAACTCGATATTGTATCAAAGAAGAAATAGACAGAGTAATTCGAGAAAGTAATAATGGGGAAGATGTCTCTTTGTGGTGACTTTCAGAGGGCAAGTTCCTGAAAAGATTCACGACAAAAGGCACATGGAATCAAATCCGTATATCTCGAATAAAAAAAAGTGGTACAAGCGCATATGGTTCCAATACGCTACGCCGAAGTATTTATTTCTTGTTTGGCTAGCTGTTTTGAACCCGTTATCAACGGGAGACAGAATGCAAGATTGGGGATTGGGATGTGGAAACAATTGTGAGCTTTGTGATCAAGACGAGGAAACTAGTGATAGGCCTTGGGAATACCGGATATGAAATACTGCAATATAAGAAAAATGTTTTAAGGAAAAAATCGAGACAAATCACGAAGGCGAGATATGATCTCTTTCCTTAATCCAAAAATCGCCAGTAGTATGACGGTTAAACGCGATTATGAATCTCAGGATACAATCGTGAGAGACTGATTTCGCTATACTCAAAAATCAGAATCGACGAACTACTATTCTACGATACACTCTCGGCTTAAACTTACTTCGGAAAAGAAGAGGAAAAACAAGAGAGAAAGTTGGAGCGATTTGTTCTGATAATTTTGCAGAACTTTGTATCCCGAAAAAATGAATGAGGAAGGCTTCTTTTATTGCCACAAGGAGGAGCGTATTGGTGTCCAAAAAGTCTTCCGCGTGGAGCAACGGAGTAAGTCACGCCGCAAATCACGGAGACTTTTGACTTCGTTTATGCGGAGAGAGAAAGAGTGGAAAAAACCGTGGGTGAGTTTTTGTCGGAACCGTGATCCAAAAATATTATTTTTGATCCGAAACTGAACCCAACCCGATCACACCTATAGTGCCCACGAGCTCACGAGCCATCGAGCCCACGAGCCCACGAGCCAATGAGCCGAGCCCACGAGCCCACGAGCCATCGAGCCATCGAGCCCACGAGCCCGAGCCCGAGCGAGTGCGCGCTTGTGGTCTTTTTATTTATCCTCTCATGTTTTTCTTTGAACATTAACATGAGTTCTCCCATATCTATACTACTTGGAAATTTCCCAAACTTCCAATGTGGGACAAATGCATGTTCCACATTAAACATCATTTTTGAGGCTTCCACTTATAGCCCAATAACCCACATTTCTCATTCAATTTTACAAACCATTTTGTCTAGTATTAATGTCCATTACATGACCCATTAATTTTTAATAAAATGTTCCAACAATCCCCCACATGAATAGAAATGACTCTAAACAGAAGAAGACTCGACAGACTCTACTAACTAGACTAGACAGACTTTGACTAGACAGACTTTCGAGAGTATATACGAAAACTAACTGTGTCTGAGGTGGTTGCATTTTTCAGCTTTGAACCACTCATTGTTAATATCTGTCGGGTTTACTTGGCCAGATGGTGAACATGATGTCTTGAACCATCCAGAGTTTGGTGTAAACCGAGACAACAGGTTTAACGCAGCTTCATTTTCTCGTAGAACTGAGTTCTCTATTGTGTTCATTGTGGCCTTGAACATGTCTGGTTAATCATGAGTGAACTTGGAGAAGATAGCCTTTTCACCATTCTCCTAGAAACGGCCCCATTTCACACTCACAAGGTGATTTGCCATTAACTTTGTTTTAAGAAATATCCTGTAATACTTCATAGATATCTCAAAGTTATGGACTCAAATCATTAAAAGCAAAGTTTATCCTATACACATACATGAAGCACTGTACATCATCCTAGGAACTGGGAGAAGACAATAGTCTCTCAGTGCTCGTATCAGATTCGGCTTGATTTAGTTTTCCCTTTGAACCTACATCATGGGATCTCCAGTCATAGTAGGTGGGGTTTCCATCAAACATCCTCTTAAATTGTAGGCTTTAAACCCATTCCTTTTGATGATTTTGCAACTTGATCTCGCGTTAAACCTTTTGTAAATGGATCCGCTAGGTTGTCTACTGACTTGATGTTTCTATCGTAATTACACTATTTGAGATTAGTTGTCTAATAGTTTTATGTCATCTTCTGATATGACGAGATTTGCCATTATATAGGTTACTCTGTGCCCGAGCTATAGTTGATTGGCTATCACATTGTACACGTATTGCAGACACAGGTTTGTCCCACATCGGGATATCTTCCAAGAAATTACGAAGCCACTCTGCTTCCTCTGCAGCTTTTTCTAAAGCTATAAATTCAGATTCCATCGTCGATCTAGCCAACAGAGTTTGTTTGGAAGATTTCCAGGACACTGCTGCACCTCCAAGTGTAAAGATGTATCCACTTGTGGATTTTGAGTTTTTGGAGTCCGCAATCCAGTTTGCGTCATTATAACCTTCCAAAACTGCTGGTTCTTTAACATAGTGCAAGCCATGATTGGTATAACGTAGGTAGTTTAATACTCTAGTTATAGCTTTCCAATGCTTATGTCCCGGATTACTGGTGTAGCGACTAAGTACATTTACTGAGTGCGCTAAATCGGGTCTAGTACAGTTTGTTAGGTATATTAGACTCCCAATTATTCTGGCATATTCCACTTGTGACACCGCTTCACCTGAATTTTTGGTCAAGTGAAGTTGAGGGTCTACCGGAGTTTTTGCCGTCCCACTTGAGTAGATCTTGAATCTATCAAGTATTTTTTCAGCATAATGATCTTGGGAAAGGGTGATTCCTTCGGGAGTTCTTATAATTTTTATCCCTAGAATGACATTCGCTATTCCCATGTCTTTCATGTCAAATTTTCCTTTGAGCATGCTTTTTGTTTAATTGATTATGTCTTTATTGCTTCCAATAATGAGCATATCATCTACATATAAACACAACAAAATATACCCTTTTAGAGTAGTTTTGATATATATGCATTTATCGCATTCATTTATACTGAAACCATCTGACATCATTACGTTGTCGAATTTTTCATGCCATTGTTTAGGAGCTTGCTTAAGTCCATACAATGATTTGACAATTCTTGTCCAGGGATAATGTACCCTTCAGGTTGTTTCATGTAAATCTCCTCTTCTAAATCACCGTTTAGAAAGACAGTTTTAACATCCATTTGATGAATTTCGAGATCTCGTAAGGTCGCAATTGCTATTAGCATTCTTATTGAAGTTATTCTCGTCACCAGAGAATAGGTGTCAAAGAAATCCAAGCCCTCTTTTTGCCGGAATCCTTGCACAACAACCCTAGCCTTGTACTTATTTATTAGGCCATCGGTTTTCAATTTTGTTGTGAAAATCCATTTACACCCTAGTGCTTTAAACCCTTGTGGTAAATCGACTATCTCGTAAGTATTATGTTGCAAGATAGAATCCATTTCACTATTGACTGCTTCCTTCCAATAAGGTGCGTCCGGTGTAGACATGGCTTCTGAAAAATTTCTTGGCTCTCCTTCCGTCAGAAAAACCATTAAGAAATCTTCGCCAAAAGATTTTTTCTTACGAGCTCTTTTTCTTCGTCTAGGTTCATCTTCGACTTCATGTACTGAAGTACCAGAAGTATTTGCTTCTGTTGCAGAGGTAGGTGTGTCTCGTTGTTCACGAGTCCGCTTTGGATTATCTTTATCCCGACACGGGAATATATGCTCAAAGAATGATGCATTCCTTGATTCCATAATTGTATTTGTGTGTATATCGTTTATTTCTTATTTGTATACCAGAAACCGATAGGCACTGCTGTTATGCGCATATCCGAGAAACATACAATCTACTGTTTTAGGTCCAATTGTGACCTTTTTCGGAGGTGGAACAACCACTTTTGCTAGGCACCCCCACACTTTGAGGTATTTGTAAGAAGGTACTTGACCTTTCCAAAGTTCATATGGTGATTTACCTGTAACTTTATGCGGTATCTTGTTGAGGATATAATTTGTGGTAAGCAAAGCTTTCCCCCACATGTTCTGGGCTAACCCAGATTCCTGCAACATCGCATTCTTCATCTCTTTCAGAGTCTGGTTTTTTCTTTCCGCAACTCCATTGGATTCTGGTGAGTAGGGAGCGGTTGTCTGATGTATAATGCCATTTTCCCTGCAGAATGCATTGAATGGTTCACTATACTCTCCTCCTCTATCACTTCTCACTATTTTGATAGTTTTCTGAAGCTGGTTTTCAACTTCGAGTTTATACTCTTTGAATTTTTCCAGTGCTTCATCTTTGCTACGTAACAAATATACATAACAATATTTTGTGCAATCATCTATGAAGGTGACAAAGTACTTTTTACCGCCTCTAGTTTGCACATATTTTAAAAATCACACAAGTCTGTGTGTATTAAACCTAGAGGTACCGTTGTTCTTTCAACTTTGGGTGATGATTTTTTAGTGAGTTTGGCCTGTACGCACACTTCACATTTTTCTTTACTTACTTTGCAATTTGGAATTAAATTCATATTTTGCATTTTTCGAATTGTTTTATAATTAACATGTCCTAA
The DNA here is from genome assembly GCA_900406555.1 of Pseudoturritis turrita. Classification (NCBI taxonomy): domain Eukaryota; kingdom Viridiplantae; phylum Streptophyta; class Magnoliopsida; order Brassicales; family Brassicaceae; genus Pseudoturritis; species Pseudoturritis turrita. Next base: position 58,809 of record OVBL01001065.1, on the reverse strand, counting down.
ACGTTCATGCCAAGTATCAAACGACTCAACCGAGTAAGCAAGAGGGTTTTCATTCATTTCAGCGGTTGAAACAACAGAAGCCAAAGCAACAGACTCAGAAGTAAAAACATTTTTTGGGAGGACCGTCATTACAGACATTTTGACAAGTCCACCCTTAACAAAACCCTTTCCCAAATACACCCCATTCTTTCTCAGAACAAGCTTGTCGGACTCAAAAGTCACCGCAAATCCATGCTTGCTCAGCACACTTCCAGAAATCAGATTCTTACGCATGCCGGAACATGTTTCACATTCTGGAGGGTGAGTTCACATCCCGACGTTAGCTTCAAGACTACTTTGCCCTTTCCTTCAATCTTGGACACCGCAGTGTTTCCCATGAATAGCTGTTCATCAGCCTTATTCTTTTGATAGGTGTTGAACATGGACCTATCAAAACAGATGTGAGTGGTAGAACCAGTGTCATAGAACCACTCCATCGAGTTGTCTTCCACCATGTTGACGGCTTCAGTCACCACAGCACACATATCCTCCTCTGTCAAATGTGCTTGGGCTTTGCCTTTTGCCTTGCTCTTGCAGACATCAGCTTTGTGCCCAACTTTACCACAGTGGTGGCACTTTCCAGTGAATTTCTTTTCAGCGGCCTTGCCCTTCTTGAAGTTCATGGATGAAGTGGCTTTCAAGGAAGCAAATGACTTCTTCTTTTGGGGAGACATGAGTTTCCCTTTATCTTTGTTGTTGGCCTTTTTTCGGCCATATTGACATTGTGCCCCTGAATCTGAAAGCAATGAGCAGAGCGGTTGTTGTTCCCTATCCTCAGCCTTCGGATCACGTCTTTGAGAGACATCACCTTTCACTTAAACGTGAGGTAGTTCTTGAAGTCCGCCCAGCTCGGTGGAAGCTTCTCGATGAGGCTGTTCATAGTGAAGATCCCGCAGATCGACATACCCTCCAATTCTATCTCTTGATAGATCCGTTGGAGGGCTTCCACTTGCTCCATTATAGGCTTGGAGTCCACCATTTTGAAGTTCAGAAATTTTGCCGTTGAAAATCTTTGCAACCCGGCGTCATCAGACTTGTACTTTTTCTCTAAAGCAAGCCAGAGTGCTTTGGAGGATTTTGCGTGACAGTAGATCTCATAAAGAGGATCAACCAAGCGTCTCAAAATTTGGCCTTTGCACAAGAAATTCCCATGGATCCAGGCTTCAACGCTTGCAAGAGTGTATGCATCAATGTTTCTAGCAGGAATCATTGGCTTATCCTCTTTGAGGAACTTGTCAAAGCTCAACGTGGTCAGAAAAAACAGCATCTTTTGCTGCCACGTTTTGAAACCTTTCCCATCGAATTTTTCCGACATCAGCCCTTGGGAGGCTGAGCTCGGCATCGAGGGGATCATAGGAACACTCTCATTTGGCATTGCCGTAGCATGAAGACCAGCCCCGAACGTAGTCGGGTGTGTGGTTTCATTGGACCCATTGCCATTAGAGTTTCCAGCGGACGCATCATCAGCATGTGTGGTAACGATCATCATGTTGTTGTCGTTGATTTCAGCCATTTCTGTGGACAGAAAATGAAATCGATCAATATCTGACAGAAAAAAACTTAATGATTTATCTAAACAGAATAAATCAAAGTTATTTGATTTTTAATCTCAATATGGTGTTTTTATGGAGGGCGCTTATGAGCGTTTCCAGATTCGCTTAGACACGGTATGTTTCCAAAATCCGCTAAATAGCATTTTAGAACCGTTTGAGATTAAACTAAAAACGTTTTACTAAGCCGCTATATAAAGCGTTTGCAGAAACGTTTTGAATTTAACATTTAAAACATTTTTCAAACTCGCTCAAAAGCGTTTGCAAAAATGTTTCATTTTACCCATTTAAAACGTTTTGCAAACTTTCTCAAAAGCGTTTGCAAAAATGTTTTATTTTACCGCTTTTAAAAACATTTTGCACAGTCGCTCAAAAGCGTTTGCAAAAATGTTTTATCTTAGCGTTTTTAAACGTTTTGCAAACTCGCTGAAAAGCGTTCGCAGAAACGTTTTGTTTTAGCGTTTAAAAGCGTTTTGCAAACTCGCTGAAAAGCGTTCGCAGAAATATTTTGTTTTAGCGTTTAAAAGGTGTTTCGCAAACTCGCTCTAGGGCGTTCGCGAAAACGGTTTGTGTTACAGCGTTTGAGAACGCTATTAAAACTGGTTTTGTTTTAAAACGTTTTAAAACAGAGGCATATTTCAATCCGATTGTAGCTATAGGCTAGAAGCGGATTTTTGGATTAAGACTGTTAGGCCTTGGGAATACCGGATATGAAATACTGCAATATAAGAAAAACATTTTAAGGAAAAAACCTAGACAAATCACGAAGGCGAGATATGATCTCTTTCCTTAATCCAAAAATCGCCCGTAGTATGACGGTTAAACGCGATTATGAATCCCAGGATACAATCGGGAGAGACTGATTTCGCTATACTCGAAAATCAGAATCGACGAACTACTATTCTACGATACACTCTCGGCTTAAACTTACTTCGGAAAAGAAGAGGAAAAATGAGAGAGAAGTTGGAGCGATTTGTTCTGATAATTTTGCAGAACTTTGTATCCCGAAAAAATGAATGAGGAAGGCTTCTTTTATTGCCACAAGGAGGAGCGTATTGGTGTCCGAAAAGTCTTGCGCGTGGAGCAAAACACGGAGTAAGTCACGCCGCAAATCACGGAGACTTTTGACTTCATTTACGCGGAGAGAGAAAGAGTGGAAAAAACCGTGGGTGAGTTTTTGTCGGAACCGTGATCCAAAAATATTATTTTTGATCCGAAACCGAACCCAACCCGATCACACTTATAGTGCCCAAGTGCCCTAAGTGCAAATTAAGAACCAACGAGCCAACGAGCCATCGAACCCGATCACACTTATAGTTTGGAACCGTCTTAACGATCAATTCATGCCATGGGAGATCACACTTATGCCGAAGGTCTTTGTGTGTGGTTTGACACAATCTGCCTAGAAACAACCATCAAGCTTGGAACCATTTCTGTTTTTATAGCGTGTAGATGTAAAAATCAATCTCTCTGTTTTTCCATTTAAACAAAAAAACCGAAGTAGCAAATGTAACAAAGTTTTTGGATTGAATAAAATTTAACATTCTTTAAAAAAAAAATCGATAAACTTGATACCCCAACAAAACTTTCAAGACTCCTTGTATGCTCCAAATGCAAATGTATTAATTTGTTAAACTCTCGTATACCGGTAGAAGAAGAAGAAGAAGAAGAAGAAGGAGAAGAAGCAGAAGGAGAAGAAGAAGCAGAAGGAGAAGAAGAAGAAGAAGGTGAAGGTGAAGGAGAAGGTGAAGGTGAAGGAGAAGGTGAAGAAGGATTAGGGGAAGTGGTACAACTAGTAGAACTCGTATGTCTTAGTACTACTTGTAAAATTGGTACAACTAGTAAAACTAGTACGTACAACTACTAACATTTGTCTTAGTACTATTTGTAAAACTGGTATAACTGCTAACAATTATCCTAGTTATACCAGTTGTCCTAGTTATACCAGTTGTCCCCAGTTATACCAGTTATCATAGTTATACCAGTTATACTAGTTGTCCCATTTATACCAGTTATCATAGTTATAATAGTTGTCCCATTTATACCAGTTATTCGTTGAAAAAGAAGAGAAAAACGTGAGAGGAGAGAGAGAAAGAATATCTGGATTTTTGGCTTTTAAAAAAAAAAATTATTATTAATATTCATTAAGGGTATAATCGGAATTCAACATTAGAATAAAGAGAAGAGAGTATTGAGACTCAAAAAGGGTATGTAGATTTTTTTCCTAAGGAAAAGGGTATATGAGCACTTGGTCCAGTAGAAACAGTGAAACTAAAGCGTGACTCTGAGTTTCTCTGGAAATTCTTGTAGGGATAAGTTCTTGGCCAGGGAAGGAGATGCATAGCCATAATTATCGTCTTCCCGAACTATTCAAAGATCAAGTACTCGTTTTTAAGGATCATAACATCAGATTCTTATGTAATGCATAACTCATGTGAAGATTGATTAATAGGTTGTTGTGCTTGTTGGGAACTCTGCAAGTGCTGATGATATAAGTAGGGACATTGCTGGAGCTGCCAAGGAGGTTCATGTGGCTTCTTGGTCAAATGCAGCTGATACGTTTATCAAACAGACCGGTCACACTAACCTGTGGATACATTCAATGGTGGGTTAGCTCCTGAGTAGTAGTTACTGTAATTCGTTGATCATGAGAGCAATGACGGTTAATGTTTTCTTGAACGCACAACGCAGATAGAGCGTGTCCATGAGGATGGTTCTGTGGTTTTTCAGAATGGGAAAATGATTTTGGCTGATGTTATTATGCATTGCACTGGGTAATAAATTCATTTGTTCTTTCGGCTTTTGAGTTTTACGGTTTTTTCTTTTCAAGAGGTGGTAAACTTAAAAAGCTATTTCCTTGTTTTTTCAAAGGTATAAGTATCACTTTCCGTTTCTTGATACCAATGGAAGTGTTACCGTAGATGATAACCGTGTTGGACCATTGTACAAACACATCTTCCCTCCAACATTAGCACCGTGGCTCTCCTTCATCGGGATACCATGGAAGGTACACAGCTTTAAATCAGCATATTTTTTTTTTTAATCACATTTTTCCTCAAAGTTTTTTATTCGTTGTTACATTTCGACAATCTATAACAAATTGGAATTTCAGGTTGTACCGTTCCCTATGTATGAGCTGCAAAGCAAGTGGATTGCGGGTGTTTTGTCGGGTCGGATCACGCTTCCATCAAAAGAAGATATGATGGTGGAAATCAAAACCATATACGCCACACTTGAAGCCCAAGGGATTCCTAAGCGATATACTCACCATTTGGGCATTAACCAAGTAAGAATCTCTAACATATGTTTCTCCTGTGAGACCAAATCTAAACCAAAGCCAAACGGAAACACATTAATGTACTTTTTGTTGTTTCTTGCACTTGTTTGGTGTGTGCTTTTTCACAGTTTGAGTACTATGATTGGTTGGCTTCACAAAATGGGTGCTCAAGAACAGAGGAATGGTGGAAAGAAATGTGTTCGACGAGTTTCATGAGGAAGATAGAGCATCCGGAGACGTATAGAGACGAATGGGATGATCATCACTTGGTTTCTCAAGCTTATCAAGATTTCTCTTTGTACCGTATAGACAAAAGGTGAGATTTTATCAAATCAAATAAGATTTGATATACCAAAATGTTTTGGGAGAATTTCGTAACGACACGTGTAAAAAGGCTAGAGATCGGGAACATAGAGGATCTGAGTGTAGCCTACTTTCTTCTTCAGAGTGTGGACAAGCTCAGTTACATCCGCTCGGTGTCCCTATACCACCAGATTCTCTTGATCTTCTCCCTCCAACCACACGGCTGTAACTCCTGAAAAATGTATGTTGCTTTTCGATTAGGCGTGTGTTTATTGCGAATAATTTTAATTTATTTTTGTGTTGTTTTGATTCTTTAAATTTCACCATTTGTTTCAGCTGAAATCTTGAGTGCTTTGGTCCTGCACTTGTCACACCCCATAAGTGCTGCAAATATATGATTGAAATCGGACAAAAGAAAAGAAATGTTCTTGTACCTTTGCCATATCTTGTAGTTGTAGAGAGAAACTTAAAGATGGTTCCTGAGAAAATGGTCAGCTTAAGAAGATGATGAAACCATGGACATTAATGCCTACTTAAAGAGAGGTACAGAGTTTTCGTGTGCTATTTGAGTATTTTGCAATCTCTTGAAAGGCAATGCTTTGAAGTCAACAATTACAATTTTACAGTCTAGTGGTCCCATTGGCAATTGCCCATTTGTATGGCTTACTCTTCTCAACTAAAATCTAAATTGGTTTTTGATGAAGGTAAGGATTTTAACAAATTTAGGAAAGTCTGGGCCAATTAACTCATCTCGGAAGGAAAAGCAACTGTTAACCCAATTCCCTATTCAAGATTTTTAAAAAGGTAATAACTCACTCCCTAGTGCTCTTGAGATATATGTCTCGCAAATGTAAGATAATCGTTAAAACCATTACATTGATATATTAAACTCAATATCCAATACTCTCGCAACTAAACTACGAGAAGACGCCAGAAATGGGGATAGATAAGACTGTTTGATAAACCAAGATAAAACATAATATCACGCACCACGGTTCTGACCATTATAGATATGACACAGTAGTTCACACTAAAAGATAACCACTCTCACAGTAGTTTAATATAACAAGGGACATTGCTAGAGTTGCGTAAGAGGTTCTTGTGGCTTGTAGGTCGCATGCAACTGATACTTAACCCAAACCAAACATAAATTTCAACAACCCGACCCAACCAAACCAAAACAAACTGAATCAATTTCAGTTTAATTCAGACCTACTTTTGTTTTCCAACCCAAAATGTCCAAACCGAACCAAAAATGGAATGCTCATGCCTAAGTAGAGATGTGGAAGAACCGAAGTAGTCGAAAAATGGAAGAAAGAGTTTATAAAAGGAATAATATTAATAGTTTTCCCTTTGCTTATATTGTTTCCTCCGAAAGTATAATAAGCCACGTCAAATGCCTTTCGATTGGTTTTTGTGCACAAATGGCATATAAAAACATTCTAAGCAATTCCAAACATTCTAAGATCAATTTCGATCCCAATTCAAAAAGGAATTCACAGAAAGCAACACACATAGAGAGTTCACAGAAAGTAACAAGGAGAGAGAGAGGAGAGAGACTTTCCCTTTTTAATAAACCCAAATAGCATCATCCACTTCAAACTTGCTGCCTCAGAAGCCATTTAGACCTTGTTGCTTGTGGCCATAAATTTAAATCTAACACAGACAAAAAGAGACAGATGCATCAAAGATGGAAGCAGTTGATAACCAGAAAAAAGTAAAATCCTTTGAAAAAAAAAAGAGAATATGAGAAATAAGACCTTTTTGCATGAAGATAAGAAGTGGGTTTTGGTAGCTTCGTCCTCCCATTCCACACCTTCAATCCATTCTTTCTCTCTGTATCTTATGATAAGGCCATTTTCACCATGCGTACCACTATGAGAGTCGAGTGGAAGCTTTTTCAGATTTGGACATTTGTGAACATCGATTTGCTTTAGACATGGAAGGGGTAGAGGTCTCCAATAGATATTCTTCAGCTTCGGTAGAATATCCAACGTAAGATTTATCAGCTTTGGAAAAGGAACAATCCCTGATTCTTCACCTCGAGAAGCTTTCTCTTTGTTTATTATATCTTCTAGTTGATTCACAAAGCCAACAGTAAGAACTTTAAGATTCGGAGCGAACATCAGCAACGTCAATTCTCTCAGACATTCGCAACCCCTTATACGCACTATGGAGAGGCTCAAGAAGCACGTGTTTCTCGGATTTTGTAGAGGAGAAACCGTCTTGCTTTTGCTGCCTATCCTTCCCATCTTTATCTCAGAGATAGTGCAGTTCTGAATGATGAAATCACGAAGCTTGTCCATAGTTACCGGAAGTGATATTCCAGATGATTCCATATTGCTATCCCAAATCCTTAGATATTGTGTACAACTCGTCAACCTACGAGACATCAAAAATTGCTTCAGAGATCGAGGAAAAACAAATCCTGTAGTCAAAGTTTCTAAATGTTCCAAGGTTTCCAACTCCTCCATTGTGCCGAGATGCCATGTAAAACGAGATTCAGTTAATTTCAAGACTTTCAAATTTTGCAGCCTTGATATCCCATCGATACTCAAAAGCATACGAGTATACTCCAAATCCAAGTGAATTAATTTTTTCAACTCTTGTAGTTCCGCATGCAAATAACGTATACCGGTATATGACAAGTCGAGATATTGCAAGGAAACTAGTTTTGATATCCCATCTGGTAATTCATAGATCCTTCCATTACAAGAAAGATCCAAAACAGCTAGCTTTGGCATAGACTTGAAGAATTCACTCGAGATATTTTTCAAAGAGTTGTTTTTCATGAGCAAAGTCGTGAGTTCGAGACATTCAGGACTGCCAGCGAAATGGAGAATCTTGTTATTCATCAATGACATCCTTCTCACAACGTTCCAATTCTTAACCTTTGGCATTTCATATAACCCAACACCTGCACGCACAATGAAAGCTTCTTTCTCTATTCCCAAATCAGTAGCGATCCATAAGGCCATTTCACGAACAACATCATGCATACACACATACTCTGTTCTACCCCATTCATCAATCCCCTCCATCAACAATGACGCACGAACAAGACTACCAATTATCTCATAACCCTTGTTCTCAGCCCTTTTTATACCTCCACTTCCATCTATAATCCCTTCGCATGACAAGTACTCTATCAATCTTTCTTTAGGAATACTATAATCTTCCGGAAATAAAGAACAATATAGCAAACACGATTTGTAATGCTCCTCCTTAAGATTATCGTAGCTATACTTCAAAAGCGAAAGGATCTTATCATCCATACCAGAAAACTCTGCAGCGTATGAAGACAACACATCAATTGCGTGACTCCATTCTTGTATCGTCCTCTTGCATGACATGGTCTCGCCTATGACATTAAGCGCCAATGGTAGACCAGAACACTTTCTAGCAACTATTCTTGCAAGGTCGGGGATCTCCGGGTCGCTTCCTAGTGTTATTTTTCCAACCTTCTTTTGGAACAAATCAAATGCTTCATTTTCCCCTAAGCATTGAACTTCCATCGGGTCTTCGACCCCCATGTGTGCACATACATCTTGGGAACGAGTGGTGAATGCCACTTTGCATCTGTTTTTTGTTGTTGGAAACGGAACTCCGATCTCAGTTAAATCCACCTTCTCCCATATGTCATCTAAAAACAACACAAATCTCTTTTTCCTTAAGAAATTGTATATCACATCGGCCTTTTGGCTTTTCTCGTTTTGTTTCCACTCCTCTCCAGCAAAACCAACTTCCCGTGCGATTTCATCTTGAATCTTCTCTATATGTAACTCTTTAGACGCCACAACCCATATAACAAAGTCAAACCCACCCCTTTCCTCCCTGAATTTATTGTTGATTTGTTTAAGAAGCGTTGTTTTTCCTACTCCGCCCATACCGTACATACCCATAATACCAACTTCATTTTCCTTGAGATGTTTCCATGCCTTTTCGAGCATTGTTTCTTGGCCAACAATTGTCGGTTGAAGTTGTCTTTCTTGCACCTCAGGTAATTGAGCTTGGTCAGCAATCACATCGAAAACTTCACTTTTGAGTTTCTCAACCTCGCTCAACGTCAAGAAAACAGTTTTCCCATAACGATAGCTCGATATTAAACTCTTAGAGCAAAACCCACAAAGACATAGCCTTTGAAGTTCGACATCTCTATCAGCAAAAAGACAACTGACTTTGTTTTCGATAGCCACAACTTTAGTAAGCCATACCTTGACTTGGGCAAGCCTTCTTTGACCTCTATCCTCCTCTCTTGTGACCCTTCTTAATAAATCATCTCGCTTAGCCCTGAGCTCTTCCATGGTTTTCGCCAGAGCCACGAGATTCTTCTCAAGATTGTGAGTATAACCTACTTTCTCGTCTAGCCAATGAGAGACTTTATTTATACAAGGATCACAAGGTATCGAGAAAGAGATGCCCATTTTTCAGAAAGGTAGAGATCTGAAATCTGAAAGTTTCTGATTTTAGCAAAACAGAGAGGATGCAAAGCATAATTGAAGATAGACTTTCTTTTTGGTCCACGCGAGTGAGTCCAAAGACGAGAGATATTTTATGGGAAATTTTGCTTTTTGATTCCATAGTTAGAGGCAGAGCGTATAATTAATTCTCACATTCACACCCAATTTAAATTGTGTTGTTTTGATTCTTTAAATTTCACCATTTGTTTCAACAAATTTAGGAAAGTCTGGGCCAATTAACTCATCTCGGAAGGAAAAGCAACTGTTAACCCAATTCCCTATTCAAGATTTTTAGAAAGGTAATAACTCACTCCCTAGTGCTCTTGAGATATATGTCTCGCAAATGTAATAACTCAAAGGTCAAACATGATATCACGCATCACGGTTCTGATCATTATAGATATGACACAGTATTTCACACTTAAAGGGAACCACTCTCACAGTAGTTTCCTTTAATATAACTAGGGACATTGCTAGAGTTGCGTAAGAGGTTCTTGTGGCTAGTATGTCACATGCAACTGATACTTAACCCAAACCAAACAAATTTCAACAACCCGACCGAACCAAACCAAAACAAACTGAATCAATTTCAGTTTAATTCAAACCTACTTTTTTCCAAAACCCAAAATGTCCAAACCGAACCAAAAATGGAATGCTCATGCCTAAGTATAGATGTGGAAGAGCCGAAGAAGTCGAAAATGGAAGAAAGAGTTTATAAAAGGAATAATATAATAGTTTTCCCTTTGCTTATATTGTTTCATCCGAAAGTATAATAAGCCACTTCAAATGCCTGTAGATTGGTTTTTGTGCACATTGGAGAAGTTATATAAGGGAAAAATCACAAATGGCACATGAAAATATTCCAAGTAATTCCAAACATGACCATAGTAGAAATCAATTTCGACCCAAATTCAAAAAGGAATTCACATAGAGAGATAGAGAATTCACAGAAAGTAATTAGAGGAGAGAGAGAGAGAGAGAGAGAGAGAGAGAGAGAGAGAGAGAGAGAGAGAGAGAGAGAGAGACTTTCCCTTTTTAATTAACCCAAATAGCATCATCCACTTCAAACTTGCTGCCATTTAGACCTTGTGGGTTCTTGCTATAATGAAACCTAAACACACACAAACAGAGAAAGATGGAAGCAATTCAAAACCCGAAAAGGAATCCTTGAAAATAAAATAAGAGAATAGGAGAAATCTAGACCTGTTCACATGAAGATAAGAAGCGGGTTTTGGTAGCTTCATCCTCCCATTCCACAGCTTTAATCCATGCCTTCTTTTTGTATTTTGTGACGAGTCCATTTTCACCATGCATGCACTTTTGGAATCGAGTGGAAGCTTTTTCAGATTTGGACATTCCTTTACATAGATAACCTTTAGACATGGAAGGGGTAGAGGTCTCCAATGGATACTCTCCAGCTTTGGTAGATTATATTGCTTTAGAACAGAGTAAAGTAAGGTAAATGCAGACAAATCTTGGACTGAATTTTCTCTCTATTATTTCTACTGAATGATACTTGAGTCTCTTAAATAGACTCAGGAACTTACAACAACTACAACCGAAATAAACTCCTAACAACCACAAAGTTGTTTCCTACAAACCATGACAACTTCGACTTATTCTCTTAAACTAAATCAACACACTTAGACTTATTCAAACTCTGACCAAACCAAACCGGACTCAACTACTTCAATGACTCAACCAATTAACCGTCTTCATATCCTCCCCTAAACTGGAACGACTTCCTTCCTGTTTAATTCTCCTTTAAGCACACTCCCATCATCTTCCTTAACTTCTCAAAAACTTCAAGTTTCACAGCTTTTGTCATAATGTCTGAAATCTGCTCCAGCGTAGAACAATACTCGAGCTTGATAACTCCTTCACTCACCAAGTCACGAAGAAAGTGATACCTCACCGAGATATGCTTGCTTCGACCATGTAATACCGGATTCTTAGAGAGCTTGATTGTTGAGTTGTTGTCACAATACACCACAGTTCATTCACCTTGAGATATCCCTATCTCTTCTAGTACATTTCTTTCCCACACAGCCTGACACGCTCCAAAGGCTGTTGAGACGAACTCTGCTTCGGTCGTTGATAGCGTAACAATAGGCTGCTTCTTAGATGCCCATGAAACTGCTCCTTCTCCCAACATGAACACATATCTGGAAGTGCTTTTCCTATCGTCCGTATCACCTGCATAGTCACTATCAACGTATCCAACCAATCTCGGTTCTCCTCCTCCTCTGTATCGAATTCCAAGAGTTGTCGTACCTTGTACATACCGTAAAATCCTCTTTGCCGCCATCATGTGTTGCTCGGTTGGTTCTTCCATATAGCGACTAACCAAATTCACCGAGAACATCAAATCGAGTCTTGTGGCAGTGAGATACCTTAGACTTCCAACAATTTGTTTAAACACCGTTGAATCTACAGCAGATCCAGCCCCTCCTTTGTCAATTTCTGTCCAGGAACAATAGGATTCCTGACAGGATTGCAATCCACCATCCCGAACCTCACCAGAATGTCTTCTGCATATTTTCGCTGATTGATGAAGATTCCCTTCTCATATTGAACAACTTCTACCCCTAGAAAATATTTTATTCTCCCCAGATCAGTCATCGCAAACTCTTTCATCATCGACTCCTTGAACTCCTCAAGCATCACTCTTGAGTTTCCCATATAAATTAAGTCATCAACGTAAACACTCACAATCAGAATATCTTCACCTTTGCTTTTGATGAATAAAGTATGCTCGCAGTAGCATTTTTTGAAACCTGTCTTCATAAAATATCCCTCCAATCTGCTGTACCAAGCTCGCGGAGCCTGCTTCAATCCGTACAGAGCTTTTCTCAGCTTATAAACTTTATCTTTTGCATCTCTGATCTCAAAACCTTGTGGCTGTTCAACGAAGACATCTTCTTTCAAATCTCCTTGCAGGAATGCACTTTTCACATCTAATTGAAAGATTTCCCACCTTCTTTGAGCTGCCACAGCAAGTAGAGTTCGAATCGTGTCCCATCTAGCAACCGGAGCAAAGACTTCATGAAAGTCAATTCCTTGAGTTTGGTGATAACCCTTTGCCACCAGCCTAGCCTTGAATTTATCGACTTCTCCCTTCTCGTTAAACTTCGTTTTATAAACCCATTTTACTCCAATGACTTTGGCCTCAGCTGGTAACTCCACTAGCTCCCATGTTTGATTATCCTCAATCGATTTAATCTCTGTTTCCATTGCTTTTATCCATATTTCATTTTGTGCCGCGTCTTCATATTTTTCTGGATCCTCAGCTGCGATGAATAAAGCAATGACTTCTTCTCCTTCTTCTTCAATAACCAGCTTTACACCATCACACACGTAATCCTTCATCCAAACTGGAGCTTGTTTGGTCCGTTTCTCCACGTTTGCGGCTGAGATTTCCACCGTTTCTGCTTCTGTATTTTCGATAATGTTCTCCTCCTGTACTGGTCCTCTTTCATCTTCGATTACATCACCGTTTTCTTCACCCGTGACCTGAATTGTTTCTTCTTCATCAGAGTCGCTTACCATCCCTTCCCAAGCAATTTTTCCTTCTTCTCCCTTACTCTCCCAATCCCATCCTTTATTCTCATCAAACTTCACATCTATGCTTATTATGATTTTCTTTGACGCAGGATCGTAAAGGCGGTAAGCCTTCGACTCTTTGCTTACACCCAACATGACGCACTTCGTACTTTTTCATCCAGCTTGATTCTTCTCTCATAAGGCACCAGCGCATAAGCTACACAGCCAAATACTCTCAAATGTTCAACCGTAGGGTTTGAATTACTCCATTTCTCTCCTAGTGTGACATCTCCTACAGCTGCTGTTGGACTTCTGTTTAAGATGTAAACAGCATATTGAGCAGCTTCTGCCCAAAATGTCCTCGGGACCTCCATTCCCTGCAGCATACACCTGGTCATATTCATTATGCTTCGATTTTTTTTCTCTCGGCCACTCCATTCTGTTGTGGAGTGTATGCTGCTGTCAATTGTCTCTTTATTCCATGCTCTCTACAATACTCTTGAAATGCAGTGGAATTATACTCACCGCCCCTGTCAGACCTCAAGCATACCAATGATTCACCTAGCTCCCTTTCTACCTCTGCCTTAAATTCCTTAAAAACTTGAAACGCTTCTGATTTTGCAGTCAAGAAGTAAGTCCAACACTTCCTACTATAATCATCTATAAAGTTTATCAGGTACCTCTTTCCACTCTCTGATGTTGGTGTGATTGGACCGCAAATGTCACTGTGCACCAGTTCAAGTCCTCGGCTAGCTCTCCACACGCTCCTCTTCGGTATAACTTTACGATTCTATTTCCCTTTCATACATACTTCACATACACCATCATTCACAGCAACCAATCCCAAACCGTTCACCATTTCCTTCTCTGCGAGCATTTGAATCCCACGGTAACTTAGATGGCCAAATCTCTTGTGCCATAGATCGTTCGTCCTTTCATTAGCTACTTGCAGGAAGCTTGATTCCTCTGATTCCTTTGGTCCTTTTACAGATGCAAGAACCATGAACATTCTATTTTTTGACATCGTGGAGTGCATGACCAACCGTCTCTGCTTCTTATGCCACACTTCACAAGTGTCATCTTCAACAATTATTCTCAACCCCTTTTGTTGAAGCTGTCCGACACTCAGTAAGTTATTCTTCAATCCAGGAACAAAATAGACCGACATGATAACCTGAGTCAAGCCGTTGATGTGGAGCCGTAGATTTCCTCTCCCTTCCACCACCAATCTCCAATCATCTCCAAGCTTGACATTTTGGCGGAAACTCTCATCAAATTCCAGGAACCACTCCTTTGTTCCACACATGTGGTTACTACATCCCGAGTCTAAAAACCACACATGTGCCTCTTCAGTATTGATAGTCTTAATATGCGCCATAAGCACCATGTCTTCTTCTTCTTCTTCAGCGAAGTTGGCGCCCTTCTCCCAAGTAGGACACTCATACTTAAAGTGTCCCATTTTATGGCACTTATAGCACTCCACCGTCTCTTTATTGAAGCTTCCTCTACCTCTTCCTCTTCCTCCGTGGCCTCTTCCTTGGTAGCTTCCTCTCCCTTTACCTCCTTCTGCCCGGTAACTCTCCATTTTGAGAGCATGCTCGTCTCTTGTTTTCTTGTTCATGTTTTGCTCATGAAACAACAACGAACTCTGCAACTCATCCACTGTCATGTTCCTTATGTCTTTTGACTCTTCAATGGCGCATACTATATAAGTGAACCTTTCCACCAAAGTTCGCAATATCTTCTCCACCACCTTTGCGTCCGGCATGTCTTCTCCCAGGTTACGCATGTCGTTTGCCACCACCATTACTTTGGAGAAATAATCGGTGATGGTGTCTCCTTCTCTCATCTCCAATACTTCAAAGTTTCTTCGCAATCTTTGAAGTTGAGCACTCTGCACCCTCTTGTTCCCTTGAAACTTTATTTTCATCGACTCCCAAATATCCTTTGAGGTGTCCTTTTTGGCGATCGTCTTGAGAATGATCTTGTCGATAGAAGCAAAAAGATAGTTATTCACCTTCAGATCTTTAAGCTTTTGTTCTGCCATCTCGGTTCTCTGTGCTCCCGTCAGGATCACGTTTCTCTCCGGTTGTGGAATTCCAGTTTCGATCAAATCCCACCACTCCTTTGACCGCAGCAAATTTTCCATGAGCATTGCCCAATGCTCATAGTCACCGTCGCTTAACGATATTCCCTTTCACTCATTGTGTTTCTCTCCTCACTAAGATCTCAACAGGCTCTGATACCACTTATTGCTTTAGAACAGAGTAAAGTAAGGTAAATGCAGACAAATCTTGGACTGAATTTTCTCTCTATTATTTCTACTGAATGATACTTGAGTCTCTTAAATAGACTCAAGAACTCACAACAACTACAACCGAAATAAACTCCTAACAACCACAAAGTTGTTTCCTACAAACCAGGACAACTTCGACTTATTCTCTTAAACTAAATCAACACACTTAGACTTATTCAAACTCTGACCAAACCAAACTGGAATCAACTACTTCAATGACTCAACCAATTAACCGTCTTCAGATTATCCAACGAAAGATAAATCAGCTTTGGAAAAGGAACAATCCTTGATTCTTCACTTTCACAAGCTTTCTCTTTGTTTATTATATCTTCTAGTTGGTTTGAACTGCTGACAGTAAGATCTTTAAGATTCGGAGCGAACATCAGCAATGTCAATTCCTTCAGACCTTTACAATTCTGTATAAGCACTTCGGAGAGGTTTTTCAGATTGTGTAGAGGAGAAACCATCTTTATCTCAGAGATACTGGAATACCCAATGATGAAATGACAGAGCCTGTCTATAGTTGCTGGAAGGACTATTCCAGATGTAACCATACTGATATCCCATATCGTTATAGATCGTGTACAACTCGTCAATCTATGAGAGCTCAAAAATTTCTCCAGATCAAAAGGACGATCGATTCCTATGGTTAAAACTTCTAAATGTTCCAGGGTTTTCAACTCCTCTATTGTGTCGTGATCCCATGTAAACCAGGAAGGAGATAATTTGAAGACTCTCAAACTATGTAGACTTGATATCCCAGCAACACTCACAAGTTTAGGTGTTTGCTCCAAATCCAAGTGAATTAGTTCTTTCAACTCTTGTAGACCCATAGGCAAATGATGTATACTAGTACATGACAAGTTGAGTTATTGCAAGGAAACTAATTCTGATATTCCGGGTAACTCATAGAGGTCATGATTCTCCGATAGATCTAAAACAACTAGCTTTGGCATGGACTTGAAGAATTCACTCGATATATTTTGCAAAGAGTTGTTTTTCATGATCAAAGTCGTGAGTTCGAGACATTCAGGACTGCCAGCCAGATGAAGAATCTTGTTATTCATCAATGACATCCTTTTCACAATGTTCCAATTCTTAACTTGTCGTATTTTGTCTAACCCAACACCTCCATGCACAATGAAAGCCTCTTTTTGTATTCCCACATCAGATGCGATCCACAAGGCCATTTCACGAACCACTACAAGAAAACAGCTAATGAGTGACTACTTTTTGTGACTGTTTTTTCGGTCGCAAAATTTTGCGACTGTTTTGGGACCATTTTGCGACTAATGAATGACTACCGAAGATAGAGAAGCAAATCAGTCGCATATTTACGACCGAATTGTTCAGTCGTTTAGTAGTCCTAAATTAGCGACTGAATGGAGACTATTATTCGACTGTTTAAATATAGTCGCAAAAGAATGGCAAAGTGAGACTCTTTTGCGACTCTATTTTTAGTCAGTAAATGTAGTCGCAAATCAGTCCCAAAATTGTGACTGTTTTGCTACCGTTTACCAACCCATCCGTATGATTTTTGGAAATTCAACAAAGATAGTTGTAAAAATATTAGTTTTAAGTATGTAGACTGATTTGAACAACTTTTAACACTACATATATTATATAATAGTGAAATCTTTGAACTTTCAATTTGGTGAACTATTGTTGCATTTTACATAACATGTTTTTAGATATATTACATAAGTTTTCAATCTAATGTTTGTTCAAGATGAATTTTTTCAAAATTGTATTTAATTTGTATTAGTTTAGTCTATATAGTGAAATATATACTTAAAAAATAGAACAAAGATTGATTGCAAAGGCATATGTATAAGTTTTTTGCTCGAAATGGTTAGGGTTTAGGGTATAGATTTGTGACTCACAAAATAATGTCACGAAACAGTTATATTTTGTGACTACTTTGCTACTGTTATGAGAAAACGTAGTAGCAAAATAGTCCCAAAATTACGACTCTTGTATTAGTGAGAAAACGTAGTAGCAAAATAGTCCCAAAATTGTGACTAATTCGCGACGGTATTTTGAAAGTGTGACTGCTTTGCTTCTGATTACCAACTCATCCGTATGATTTTATAAAATTCAACAAAATATAATGGTAAATATATTAGTTTTAAGTATCTATATATATTTTAACTACTTGTTACACTTTCAATTTGATGAACTAATCTTTGTATCATCCATAACATGTCTTAAGATAAACTACATGTGTTTGCAATCTTATGTTTGTTAAAGTTTATTTTTTTATCAAAATTTACTTAATTAGTATTAGTTAACATTATATACTGAAACATATATTTAAGACTTTGGATTTGATGAAACAGCTTTGCATCTTTACAAAACATTTTAACATATATTACATATGTTTTCTATGGTAAAGTTTGTTTAAGTTTATTTTTTTCCAAAATTTAGTTAATTAGTATTAGTTTAGTGTTTAATCTTCTCATATACTTCATGAAATAAGAAAAGGCTGATTGGTTAATCATGTGAACTACTTATATGGTTCTAAATTGTTAGGGTTTAGGGTATAGCTTTGTGACTCAAAAATAATGTCACAAAAATGTCACTAATTTGTGACTACTTTGCTACTATCGTCCAAATTTGTGACTAGTTTGTTACTAATTTGAAAAATTTCGAATTTTTTATATATTAAAGTTTAAAATATTTTGGGCTTTTGAGCGCGTATTAATTCTCACTCAAATTATTTTGCGACTAATAAGAGACTCCTTCATTCAACCCTTATCAGTTGAAAACAAGTGTCCAAACCCTAATTTTTCATCTCTTTCTCGATCTCAAATTGTCTTCATCTTTCTCATCTGAGTTCAACTTTCTTCTGAATCTTCATCTCTCTCTCTCTCTCTCTCTTTCTCTCTCTCTTTCTTTCTCTCGATTTCCTTCCTACAATCTATTCATCTCTCTTTCCCTCTCTCGATTTTCTCCCTACCATATCCTAGAATCGACAAATACATGGCTGGAAGAGCAAATCCACTAGAGGTCTAGGTGCTAACAGATCTGTAGCAGAGGAGAGAAGATGAAGTACGTGTTCGGTCTAGTCGGATCTCGTTTCTCCGCCGGCAAAGAAGCCGGAGATAGAGACTGATACGGAGGCGAAAGCAGAGGAAGATGCAGACACAAAGGCAGAGGAAGATTCAGACTTAGAGGAAGAGACAAAGCCCCCACCGGATTTGATTCCTTCGTCTACAACGGAAGAGTAAGAATTTTGTATTGATTTTGATTCTGCAGTTATGTTTTTTCGAGTCCTTCAATGGGTTTCGTTTGGATTTGTTTATTCATTTGAATCATCTATCAGGTAAGAAGTTTGGTTCAGATTTAGTGAGACTCATCGTATTAGTTTCAACGCTTAGCTCTCTTGGTCTTTCCATTGATTCAGAGAGATGCCTCCAAAGGAACTGGTACTCACCATCTCTCTCTCTCTCTCTCTCTCTCTCTCTCTCTCTCTCTCTCTCTCTCTTTCTCTCTCTCTCTCTCTCTCTCTCTCTCTCTCTCTCTCTCTCTCTCGCTGTTGACATGTTCCTTTGAAGCTTGAAACTCTAATGTCATTCTTTTCTTAAGAGCTTGGTTTACTTCAGATCTGTGGCATCCTAATGGTTAGTTTACCTCTAATGGCTGTGATGATACAAGCGGTTATGAGCTTGCAAGCGAACGCTGGACCCCTCGCGTCGTCCCCATTTTGTCTCCGTCACCGAGGTAATTTCTGAAGATTTTGCTCCAATCCTTTTACCTGTTTGCAAGTTTGTCCTCATGGATAATCTTTTCGCTTAATCTGAGTTTGTGGTTTTATGTAATTTAAATATGTCCTCTGTTGTGACAATGTGGCTTTGTTATTCTATGCATCATGGTGTCCTTTCTCCAGATTATTTAGACCAAGCATTGATGTCTTCCCTCTGCTCTACTCATTGGTTCCTCACTTTGCGCTTGTGTTGTGCTTTTATCCTTTTAGAGGAGTCATCTTTTGATCTCAATCATGAGTCTTTGCATTCTCTAATCTGGGAATTAAGAGATGAGTGGATGCTTGAGTTTCTGGCATTCAAATGGGCGAGAAACGAGGCTGTGATGATCAGAAAGTTTGTGATTTGATGATTTGGGTGTTGGGTAATCACCAAAACTTTAACATAGCTTGGTGTTTGATCTGTGATATGTTTCGTGTTTCAAGGGATACTAGAAAGGCTATGTTTCTCATGATGGACATGTTAGGTTTCGTCTTCTTCATTAGAGAAGATGAAAGTTCCTCTTTTGTTGAATTTGTTGTGATATAGAAAGAGATTTTACTAGGTTTTGAATTGGTTTGTCTTGGTATTGTTGATGTAGATATGATGCTGCTAATGATATTAGCCAAGCTATTCGGACATTCGATATCATGGATAAGTTGAAGCATATTCTTGATGAAGAAGCATTTCAAGCGAGAGATGGAGAACTACTGTATCACGCAGAACATGGTCTCTTGCTTTGCTAAAATTGGGAACCTTTATGAAATGATATTTTTATGTTTATAAAATTTTGAGTTGTGTAATCATATTTTATGTTTTTAGATATGTAAATGTTTCATATTATATATTTCATTTTCGTTTTTATTATTGTTTTCTATTTTAAAAAAATATATAATTGTATTAATTTTATTATATATTACATAATATTTATATTAATAAAATAATTTTCTTATTATAAAAACAGTCACAACTTAGTGTCAAAAGTACGACTACCAAACTCTGTCATAGAGTAGTCTTTAATATGCGACTATTAAATGTTGTCACAAAGTAGTCGCTTATTTATGACTAAGTTTAGTAGTCACAAAATAGTCTGGAATAAGTGACTATTTTGCGACTATTGTATTTTGCGACCAAAAATTTGCGACTACTTATTTTAGTCTCTAAATAGTCGCAAATTGCGACTTTGCGACCATTTTGTGACCTTTTTGGGAGTCACTCATTCCCTGTTTTCTTGTAGTGAACAACATCATGCATACTCACCGTATCTTTTGTTTGCCAGTTAACCTGCTCCATCAACAATGATGCACGAACAAGGCTACCAATTATCTCATAACCCTTGTACTCAGCCTTTTCTATACCTCCACTTGCATCTATAATCCCTTCACATATCATGTAGTCTATCGATTTTTGTTTAGGAATATCATCATTTTCTGGAAATAATGCTGACGCAGTCGGAATGCACTAGATCAACAAGCGTTGGATCTAGAATTAAAGTATCAAGTTTGCAAGCGACAAACTTGAAGAAATACGCTCTGGAATCCACCAGAAAGATAAAGCTCGAAAACTCAAGACTTTGATTAATAAGAATGAATAAAAGTTGTCTAAAACATACGACCTAGTTCTCTATTTATAGAGAAAGCCTACTGCATAAAATAGGAAAATTACTAGAATCCTAATTAGAAAAGGAAAACACTAAAATAGGAAAATATCTAGAAAGAACTTGTTAACCGTCTCCTGCATCAGTCTCCTCCACCTCCAAAGAACTCGACCCCGAGTTCTCATCTGGATAAAGAACACAATCGGCATGATACTCATAAATGTCAGCTACATTGAACGTATGAGAGATGTTCATGTCGTCGGGAAGATCCACCACATAAGCATTGTCATTGAGCTTCTGCAAAATCTTGAATGGACCATACTTGCGAGGCTGAAGCTTGCGATAAGTACCAACTGGAAACCTTTCTTTTCTGAGAAACACCATCACATCATCTCCTGCTTTGAAAACCTTGAGCCGTCGACGTTTATCTGCTGCCCTTTTATTCTTTTACCCAGTTGCTTCCAATCGTGCTCGAACTATTTCTTTAGTCTCCAAAATGTCTTTAGCCATTGCTTCAGCTGACGCACTAACCCCAGGAGCTTTCGGTAATGGAACTAAATCGACCACATGCTTCGGGACAGAGGTATACACCAAGGAAAATGGTGACTTCCCTGTAGCTGAATGCACGGCCATGTTGTATGCGAATTCCACCTGTGGCAAAGCGAGATCCCACTGTTTTGGTTTATCACCACAAACACTTTGTATCATATTGCCCAACGTCCGGTTTGTCACCTCGGTTTGTCCATCACTCTGCGGATGAGCTGTAGAGCTTCTTTTCAAACTCGTTCCAAACATCCTCCATAATGTAATCCAGAAATGGCTGAGAAACTTGGTATCTCTGTCTGAAACTATCGATTTAGGGACTCCATGGAGACGCACAATTTCTTGAAAGAACAATTTGGCTATGTTGGTTGCATCTGCGGTCTTTCTACAAGCAATGAAGTGTGTCATTTTGGAGAACCTGTCAACAACAATAAACACAGAATCCACACCACGTTGAGTCCGTGGTAATCCCAACACAAAATCCATAGATAGATCCTGCCAGATATCGTCAGGAACAGATAATGGCATGTAAAGACCCGTATTCTGAGATTGACCCTTGGAAACCTGACATATATAACACCTCCGAACAATAGCTCCAGCATCCTTCCTAAGATGCGGCCAATAGTACCTTTCCTCTAAACTTTCGATTGTCTTATCTCGTCCCAAATGCCGCTAAGACCACCACCATGTAATTCTCGTATCAGCTTCTCGCGCAGAGAAGAGCAAGGGATGCAAAACCTATCTCCTTTAAAAAGATAACCGTCACGGATATGGAAATCAGCCGTAGGATGTTTCCTATAACACTTGTGCCACAATTCCTTGAATTCCTCATCTTGTTCATACAGTTCCCTTAAGAACTCGAAACCCACAATCTCATTTGCCAGAGTAGTCAATAAGGAAGCCCTTCTACTTAAAGCATCTGCTACCTTATTAAGTGTTCCCGACTTGTGTTGTATGATGAAAGGGAATTTTTGCAGAAAACTAACCCATCGAGCATGCATCTTATTGATCACCTTTTGGCTGTGAAGAAATTTGAGAGCTTGATGGTCCATGAAAAGTATAAACTCACGCTGAACCAGATAGTGCTCCCATTGTTTTAAAGCTCGAAACACAGCATAGAACTCCTGATCATAAGTACTCCACTTTTGGCGTGCTTCACTTAGCTTTTCACTAAAGAAAGCTACAGGGCGCTTCTCTTGTGACAGTACAGCCCCTATTCCCACGCCACTTGCATCACACTCTACTTGAAACACTTTATCAAAATCCGGTAATGCTAATACTGGAGCAGTACAAAGCTTTTCTTTAATCAATGCAAAGCTCTCGTCTTGTTCCGGACCCCATTGAAACTTTCCCCTCTTCAAACACTCAGTAATAGGAGCAGTAATGGTACTGAAGTCTCGCACAAACCTTCTGTAGAAAGTAGCAAGACCATGAAAACTGCGTACCTCAGTTACGGATTTAGGAACAGGCCAATCTTTGATTGCACTCACTTTAGCTTCGTCCACTTGAATCCCATCCTCACCAACGACAAACCCCAGAAATAGCAGCTTGTTTGTGCAGAATGTACACTTCTTAAGATTCACGTACAGTTGATTTTCTTGGAGAACTTGCAAAACCTTATGTAAATGCCCCAAATGTTCGTCTCTGGTTTTGCTATAGATCAAAATATCATCGAAGTAAACTACTACAAAAGATCCAATGAAAGGACGGAGAATCTGATTCATCATCCTCATGAAAGTACTAGGAGCATTTGATAATCCAAAAGGCATCACCAACCATTCGTACAATCCGTCTTTGCTCTTAAAAGCAGTCTTCCATTCGTCTCCAGGCCTGATGCGAATTTGGTGGTATCCACTTCGAAGATCGAGTTTCGAAAATAACTTCGCTCCGTTGAGTTCATCAAGCATATCTTCTAATCTAGGGATAGGAAACCGGTACTTGATTGTTATCTTGTTGATGGCTCTAGAATCAACACACATTCGCCACTGATTACCCTTCTTGGGAACGAGAAGAACCAGTACAGCGCAAGGGCTCATGCTCTCGCGGATTAACCCTTTCTTCAGCAAATCTTCAATCTGGTCCCTTACAATTTCGTTCTCTTTAGGACTAAGTCGATAGTGGGGAAGATTAGGTAGGCTAGAACCTGGAATCAAGTCAATGTGATGCTGAATATCACGCATAGGAGGCAGGTCGTTAGGCAGCTCTTCCGCAACTAACTCCTTGTAATCTTCCAAAATTTCTAACACCTCACGTGGAGTTGTTGTCTCCTCCGTCACAGCACTCATCAACCCTTTGATCACAATCGGATAAAAACACTTCGATTCCTTAACGGCCTTGTCAAGTTCTGTATCATCATGCGACATGACTAGGAAGCTTGACTTCTTCTCCTTAGTAACACTACCAAAATCCTTAACAGGAGCCATTGCAATCTTATGAGTCCCCCATGTAAACATGATCACATTGTCACGTCCTCGGTACGTAATGTCGTTATCATACTGCCATGGTCTCCCAAGGAGAATATGACATACATCCATATCCAAAACATCACAGATTATCTCCTCTTTGTAATGCTTACCAATTGATAAAGGAATTTTGCAAGTTTTGCTAACCCCTACTTTAGATCCTTTCTTCACCCATCCAAGACCATATGGCTTCTCATGACGAGTCGTGGGCAGTTTCAAATAATCCACCAGCTTTTGAGAAACTAAATTCTCGGAACTCCCATTGTCAACAATGACATTGCACACCTTGTTCTGAATAGAACAATGCGTTTTAA
Organism: Pseudoturritis turrita; assembly: GCA_900406555.1. NCBI lineage: Eukaryota > Viridiplantae > Streptophyta > Magnoliopsida > Brassicales > Brassicaceae > Pseudoturritis > Pseudoturritis turrita. The sequence continues at coordinate 34,682 of OVBL01001065.1, read as the reverse complement.
ACAGATTCTTGCGTTGTCCTTCTTCTTTGGATGATAGCAACAGTCGCTGTAAAACAATGTTGATTCTGTCCTCAGATTCCTCTTCCGCAAATTCAACTCCCTCATACTCCTCATTCTCCGCAAAATCGCCCTCTTCTTCTTCTAAGAATGCAACCGTTCTTCGACTGGGACAAACATTCGATTTATGACCTTGTCCTTGGCAACGGAAACACTTATCGATGGATGGTCTCGCATAATTATTACCTTGCTTCTAGATTGGTGCTTTGCTTTGCTGAGCATTATTAGAACCAGTGTTAGAACTTCCAGCTCCTTTGTTCCCAAGGCTAGTATCCTTTGCCATTGCACTCTTCTCTTTATCTCCAGATAATTCAGAATTATTCTGGGATGGGTATCTTCTGAATGAAGTAAAAGTACGAGGAGATTTTTCCATTAACTCAGCTTTCAAAGCTAGACTAGAAGCCTCTTGCACAGTCCATACAATTTGTAAACCTATCCTCTCCTGTATAGAACTCTTCAGCCCACTGATGTATCTTGCAACTTTCTGATTTTCTGTCTCTTCTAAATCATTGCGCTCTGAGAATCGCAAGAACTCTGCTGTATATTCCGTCACGGTCCTCTTTCCTTGAGCACATTCAATGTACATCTTATAGAGAATCTGTTCATAGTCCTCAGGTAAGAACTTTTCCATCATGAGCTGTTTCATTCGCCTCCATGTCTTGACTGGTCCTTTCCTTTGTCTTTGCCTGTGCACGACAAGTTTATCCCACCACACAGCAGCAGTTTTCTTCAGCCTAATTGCCACCATCTTAACTTGCTTATTCTCAGGAACCTCCATGACCTCGAAAAATCTATCAACGTCGATCTGCCAATCCAAGAACTCCTCAACTCCCATAGTTCCGTTGAACGATGGAATATCAGCTTTGACTCGATAGTCATGATTTCCTTGACGATTTCTTTGCTCAACTTCTTCTTCCACAATTTCTGCTTCAGAGTCCTCCTCCGAGCTAGAATTGTCAACAACCACACGATTGTGCCTGCCTTGTTGTCGATTGTTTCTACCGGGTCGTTGATTGTTTCCACCTTGTTGGACCCGAGCTGGTACCACAACAGCCGGATTGTTTCCTCTTTGTTGATTCGGATTTGGTCCCCTTTGTTCTCCTCCTCCTTGTATCGCGTTAGCAATCTGCTGGGGTAAAACCGCAAACTGATTGTTAAGCGCTGTCAACAGATCCGCCATCTGAGTGTTTAAATTGACGAGTTCACCTCTTAAACCCTCCATGTCGGCTTCGGTTAACGGTCGATCACCCATAGCTGTTCAAGCTTCGAAAAGAGAAGGAAAAAGCCTGCTCTGATACCACTTGACGCAGTCGGAATGCACTAGATCAACAAGCGTTGGATCTAGAATTAAAGTATCAAGTTTGCAAGCGACAAACTTGAAGAAATACGCTCTGGAATCCACCAGAAAGATAAAGCTCGAAAACTCAAGACTTTGATTAATAAGAATGAATAAAAGTTGTCTAAAACATACGACCTAGTTCTCTATTTATAGAGAAAGCCTACTGCATAAAATAGGAAAATTACTAGAATCCTAATTAGAAAAGGAAAACACTAAAATAGGAAAATATCTAGAAAGAACTTGTTAACCGTCTCCTGCATCAAATGCGCAATATAGCAAACAAGATTTGGCATGCTCCTCCTTAAGATTATCGTAGCTATACTTCAAAAGCGGAAGGATCTTATCATCCATACCAGAAAACTCTGCAGCGTATGAAGTTAACACATCAATTGCGTGACTCCATTCTTGTATCGTCCTCTTGCATGACATGGTCTCGCCTATGATATTAAGCGCCAATGGTAAACCAGAACACTTTCTAGCAACTATTTTTGCAAGGTCGGGGATCTCCGGATCGCTTCCTAGTGTTATTTTTCCAACCTTCTTTTGGAACAAATCAAATGCTTCATTTTGCCCTAAGCATTGAACTTCCATCGGGTCTTCAACTCCCATGTGTGCACATACATCTTGGGAACGAGTGGTGAATGCCACTTTGCATATGTTTTGTGTTGATGGAAACGGAACTCCGATCTCAGTTAAATCCACCTTTTCCCATATGTCATCTAAAAACAACACAAATCTCTTTTTCCTTAAGAAATTGTATATCACATCAGCCTTTTGGCTTTTTTTTCTTTTTGTTTCCACTCCTCTCTAGCAAAACCAACTTCCCGTGCGATTTCATCTTGAATCTTCTCTATATGTAACTCTTTAGACACCACAACCCAAATCACAAAGTCAAACCCACACCTTTCATCCCTGAATTTATTGTTGATCCGTGTGAGAAGCGTTGTTTTTCCTACTCCGTCCATACCATACAGACCCATAAGACCAACTCCATCTTATATCTATGGACCTGCTTGCCTTCTTTGATCGCAACACTGATACTCAGAAATTGTTCTTTGCAAACTTCTGTAGCCAAACCCAAAGTAGAGAGCTAGTCTGAATCTTCTTCCACAATTTCTGTACCAGAAAGTTGTTAGTTAACTCATTTTCAGAACGTGTAAAATCACAGGGAGGTTGTATACAACTATACCATTCACATTTAACGGTCAACCAAACGCAACTGAAAACGTTCTACCCGAGTACAAGAAGCTCGGCGGTGGATAACATCATTGTTGCTTGGAGGACTTTTACTAGCACCAAGCTTCTTTAGGTAGCACTAAGACGGATATGGGTACAAAAAACAGGGACGGGAACGGGAAACGGCAAAAAATTTTATTTAGAAATGGGTACAGAATAGATACGACAATAAAATGTATATACTTATATATATAGAGCTCAACTTTGAAATGATAGAGATAATGAAGTAAATATAAACATTTTAAATTAAAACAAATCAATTAGCTTACTGATAATTATTAGCTGAAAACTGTTTTCCTTTTGCTAGTTATGTGTTTTTGTTATACGGAAAGTGTTTTTAATTTTATATTTAGTAAAAACGTTATCACTAGCACTTTAAACTTTCAACCTGACATTATTTACACTATAAATCACCAATGTGACACTTTTGTATGCACCGTCAAAATTTTAAACGGAATAGTAAACGCCGTTAACGGATAAGTAACTCCGTTTAAAATCGGTTAACTCCGTTTAATTTTAATTAAAAATGTGTCTGATTTATTTAAATAAATAAAAACATGTGTTAGTAAAATAATAAAACACGGAAATAGAAAAAAGAAAAACAAAACCTCCAAATCAATTTGGGAAATTAGGGTTCTTAGTTCTAAGGCGAAAATCATAGAGAAACGAATGCTATGGAGTCGAAATGAGTCTCCTGAGAATTGCTATGCTTGGAGCAAATACGCAGAGCTGGAGAGGTCTCTTGCTGAAACCGAACGAGCTAGAGCTATTTTTGAGCTTGCGATATCTCAACCTACTCTTGACATCCCCGAGCTGCTATGGAAGGTAAATTTTTCAGTCTATAACATCCAAATAAGTGAGATTTCTCAGACTTTTGAACCGATTGCGTCATTCAAATTCTCTATTTTGTATGTGGCAGGCCTACATTAATTTTGAGATATCAGAAGGGGAATTAGAGAGGACACGAGCTTTATATGAGCGACTCTTGGACCGTACAAAGCATTACAAGGTGTGGGTTAGTTTTGCAAAGTTTGAAGCTTCTGCTGCGGAACAAGAAGACGACGAGAAAGATGAGACCAAGAAGAAGAAGATGCTATTAAACGCAAAAAGACTGCATCAGACAAGCTTTGGTAAGCTCGGGGATGTTAGTGTAGTTCAATCGAAGCTCCCGAAGAAGCTCAAGAAGAGAAACCCGATCACTAGAGAAGACGGTTCTACAGAGTACGCCTTGCATATATATAAGCTCTCGATTTCTTCTTATCTTTCGAATGTGATAATCGAATGCTAAAAGCTTAATGTGAAATAGTTTTTGTTTGGCAGGTATGAAGAATACATTGATTATCTATATTCAGAAGAATCGCAGACGACGAATCTCAAGATTCTTGAAGCTGCTTATAAATGGAGGAAGCAGAAAGTTGCTGCTTCTGAGGATTAAGATTAAAGTCATTCCCATAAGATGCTATCTTTATCAACTACTTACCCCTCTCTTTATTTTACATCTTTTAGTTTATTTTTTCTCTTTTGGGTCTTTTATACAGAAATAAAACTTCATTTTCTTGTATAGATGCAAAAGTTAGTTAATTAGAGTATAATGCTTCAAATGAGAATGTAAACATAAGTGTTTGATATTTTTCTTCACAAATGAAACATTCCAGAGAAAGCAAACTCTATGCTCAAACTACTTTTGGCTAATTTGTTTTCCTCTTGCTTTTCTTCCAACCACAAAACACTGTCCTAATCCTATAAAACTCAAAACAAACGAACAAGAAATAACAGTAAACAACCTAATGCAGTGTGCTTAATGGATCATCACAAAGCTTCTTCGTCTAAGTCATTCATGGCGACATCATCTGCATTCTCTTCTTCAACCATCTCATCTTTAAACAGAGTCTTGAAATACGGTAAAACCTTAGGAAGCACTTGCAAATCCGCCATGTTTATACTCTTCAAATCAAAATCAAAATCTTAGTCCGATCGTTAGATTTTTGTAATTCGTACGTAGGGACGTGTGCTTACATGAGCCCAGAGAGATTTGATTCTGAAATATTGGTGTTTACGCTCTGATGTTTGCAATGCAAGCTCTGATGTTTACGCTGGAGATATTTGTAGTTTTGGATTGATGATGCTTGAACTACTCGTCGGTCACTTTCCGTTACTTCCGCCGGGACAGAGACCTGACTGGGCGACACTAATGTACTCCGTGTGTTTCGGAGAACCGCCGCGAGCGCCGGAAAGTTGCTCGGAAGAGTTTCGAAGCTTCGTCGATTGTTGTCTCCGTAAAGATTCGAGTCAGAGATGGACGGCGTCGCAGCTTCTCGTTCACCCATTTTTCCGGGAAGATCTTTGATTCGATTCCTTTTGAAAAAAAGAAAACTCCAAATATAGATTTGTTATAGATCTCTTCTTCATGTCTTTTTTTTTTTAATTTAAATAAATGTTTTATTATTTTATAACATGTTTAAAAAAAAATGAGACTTTTTTTTGAAAGTAAAACCGAGTTAACTGATTTTAAATGGAGTTACTTTTTCGTTAACAGCATTTTGCTATTCCGTTTAAATTTTTAACGGCACGTACAAAAGTCACGTTGGTGGTTTATATTGTGAATAATATGAAGTTGGATGTTTAAAGTACTAGTGATAAACTTTGGAGGTTTAAAGTGTCAGTACGTGCCACTTTAAAGGTTTTTTATGTAGTTTTCCCTAAAAACAAGTTAACAACTTAACCATATACACCACACTTGAAGCCCAAGGGATTCCAAAGCGATATACTCACTATTTGGGCATTAACCAAGTAAGAATCTCTAACGTATGTTTCTCCCGTGAGGCTAAATCTAAACCAAACCTAAAAGGAAACACATCAATGTACTTTGTTTTGTTTTGTTTCTTGCGCTTTTTTGGTGTGTGATTTTTCATAGTTTGAGTACTCTATGATTGGTTGGCTTCACAATATGGATGCCCAGGAACAGAGGAATGGAGGAAAGAGATGTGTTTGACGAGTGTCATGAGGATGATTGAGCATTCAGAGACATATAGAGACGAATGGGAAGATCATCACTTGGTTTCTCAAGCTTATCAAGATTTCTCTTTGTACGTATAAACAAAAGATGAGATTCTATAAAAACCAAATACGATTTGCTATACCAAAATGTCTGTGTAAAAAATAATCGTGCCAGCTTGGGCAAATTTCGTAACGACATGTGTAAATAAGGTATAGATAAATATTGTAACATCACATGTAAAAATTGGTGAAGTAATTATTCGTAAGTTTTAATCATTTTCTTTCTCAAAACTAGCAATCCATGTTGAAGTTTTCAAGGTTCAATATGGAGTTACTTTTTTCACTTAGGTCTCTCCGATTGATTCAGAGGGTTTGATACCCATACCTTTTTCTCTCTCCATTGAGTGGACCCCCCTTTGCCGGCTTAATTGCTACGGTCAGCTATAGAAACTTTTGCTCAGTCTATTCTCTTCTTTTCCTTTTCTTCGAGCTCTCTTTCCTTTCATTATCTCTACTCCTTCCTTTTCTCGTGTATTCCTTGATAATCACGCAGTGTCAATATATGTCTTTCCTAAAAATTGTGATAGAATATTGCTACATTCAAGGCAAATATACGGCCTTCTCGATAGATCTGGTCCTCAAGGTCAAGGTTTTCCTACGGTGGTTCTTCAGAGAAGCACAACAGTGGTTTCCTATGGCTGACAACTTACATATAGCGGTTAAAGCAATGTCGTTAGAAGATGATGACCCATCACCTTCTCGGATAGTCCCCGCTTCAAAGTTTTCGATGAAAACGCAATCAGTTTGCTGGGGAGGTTGGTGAACCCGGATTGCCAGTCGATGGAACGTATGATTGTGAACATGTCAAGAGTTTGGAGGGTATATGGCAGAGTCAGAGGTATAGCTCTCTCTCTCGTGACAGATTTCAATTCATCTTTCAACGGGAGGAAGATCTACAAACGGTTCTTAATGACCGTCCGTGGTCCTACAACCATTGGACCATGCTGATGGAAAGATGGACATCATCTCCTCCAGCCAACTTCCTCTCTACTGTTGAGGTGTGGGTGAGAATTCGGAACATACTGGTGAACTTCTACACAATCGAAACAATGGATACACTTGGCTCTGCTATTGGAAAAGCAGAGGAGATTGCTTATGATCCTAAGGTGTCCCAGACCAAGGATTTTGTGAGAGTGAGAATTACTTTGGATATTGCGAATTCGGGAAGGGAGTCGAACCATCTGAATATACCAACTGGTGAGACTGTTGTCATTAGTTATGAGTACGAGAAGCTTAGGAAACGCTGTTTCCATGCCTTCATCTTACTCATGAGAAGGCTCTTTGTCCCTACCGTACAAGCCCAACCGTGTGTTAGGTTCTGGATCGAGGCCGTATCGATCCCTTATCGAGGCCTTACTGGTCCGCGGCACAGCGCCCTGTCGGGTTCGGAACAATCGCCTATCGATCCGCGGGTTGATCTCCTATCGAATCCGGTTCAAGGCCCTATCGATCCGCTATTGCTGCCCATACGGAGACCCTTTCGATCCGTGGGTCGATCTCTTATCGATCCCGGATCGAGTCTCCATCGCTCCGCGGTACAGTGCCTTACCAAGTCCAGACCAGTTACCTACCGATCCGCAGGTCGACTTCCTATCGAGCCCGGATCGAAGCAACTCGCCGTTCGCGGGTCGAGACTCTCTCGTCCTGCACTCGACCCCGGGTCAAGTGGTGCTCGGCCATTGCCGGTGTACCTGATCGATTCTCTCATCCGGATCAAGTTTCCTCGACCCCTACTACTACTCTTACCCCACACTAACTACTAAAAGAACCCTATGAAAGCTATAATAGAAAGACTAGAAAATGACTAGATAGATCACGGATCACGCCTTACCTTCACCGCATATCTCTACCTCGGGGCTGGGGTGGTGATAACTTCTCGACCTCCTCCTGATTTTCTTCTTCCCTAAGCGTTTATCTTTGGCTCTGGGTAAAGATAATGTTTTGTGTGTGTAAAATATGAGACCTCTAGTCCCCTATTTATACTCACAAAACCCTCTAAGAGAGAATATTCTCTCTTCTCTAAATTCTTCTCTAAATAAGGATATTTTTCTTATTTTTCTCCACCTCCTTACTATACGGGCCAAGGTCGGCCTAATTACTTATACCCCAAGATTTCTAGAAGGTTCCAAGGCCTTCTCCACGTCATTTCTTCCCTTTGGCCATCTTGACTAGAACACAAGACCCGTCACCTAGATTTTCATTTCTAAGTGACACTTCTACAGATAGAAATTATGTTTTTCCTTAGTCTATCTCCCAAAATTTCCCTACCAAGGTTCTGGGATGTTACATATTACTCTGTTTCATAGTAGGAGATCTTTCTCCTCTGTATCTTCACGATTTGAATCAGAACAGTTGGGTTTGTTTTGGGCGTCTAAATGTCTGCGTAACATGGGCTACTTAAGAGTTGTGTTTGAATGCTCATCGGATCGGGTAAAGAGTGTAATGAACGCACCTCACGAATTTCCTCTATTACGCCATATTGCCGCTGGCATCACTGCTCTTCTTTGCTCCTTTGAAGCATTGGACATCAACGTGATTCCTCGGGAAAAGTAACCATCATGCAGAGTCGATTGCTATTAGCGTTACGCGTGACAAACGATATCAGTCCTACATTGCTAGGGGGATACCTTCTTGGCTCAATGATTCCCTCTGAGCCGCTCCGATGCTTGGCCATGACTAAGGTCTGCCCGTTGGTAAAGGCCTTTGTCGGATTGGTTTTTTATTCACCTCATACTTTGTAATGGAGGTGGCTTATTTTGTATCTCTGTTTGAGATCATTTCCTTGTTGACACCTTTTGGTGGATAGACTCTGTTTCTTTACTCTTTTATAATAAAGAACCCCGATTAAGCTTAAAAAAAGAAAAAACTAGCAATCCAGTTTTATGTAATGTTCTTAGTCTTCCGAGGACAGCAACTCCTGGCATTTTCATCACGCAATAGTGTTTTTTTTGCAACAAGATAGCAAACTGAAATCTAGTGATTTTCAACAAGTGAAATGTTCATATAATCAGAAACTTGAAATAGAGATGATCTCCGTGTATCCTACTTCCCTCCTCAGAGTGTGGGAAAGCTCGATTAAATCCACTTGATGTCCCTCCACCACCAGCTTCTCTTGATCTTCTCCCTCCAACCACACGGCTGTAACTCCTAAAAATGTATATTGCTTTTCCATTAGGCCTGTGTTTTTGCGAGTAATTTTTTATTTTATTTTTGTGTTGTTTTGATTCTTTATATTTACCGATTGCTTCAGCTGAAATCGTGAGTGCTTTGGTCATGCAGTTGCCACACCTCATATGCACCTTCAGTACCCCAATTATCTGCTCACAAGTGTTATCCACATCTTAAGTGCTGCAAAAATATATGATTGAAATAGGACAGAATATATGATTGAAATAGTACCTTTGTCATATGTTGTAGTTGCAAAAAAAAACTTAAAGATGGTTCCTGAGAAAGGGCAAGAAGTTATCTTAAAAAGTTTGTATGGCTTATTCTTCTTATCGATCTCCGAATAATGGAAGCAGTTCAAAACCCCCAAAAAAAAAAGAATCCTCCAAAAATGAAATAAGGAAGAGGAGAAATATTAAACCTGTATGCATGAAAGTAAGAAGCGGGTTTTGGTAGCTTCGTCCTCCCACTCCACACCTTCAATCCATTCTTTCTCTTTGTATCGTACGATGAGTCCATTTTCACCATGCATGCCACTTTTGGAATCAAGTGGAAGCTTTTTCAGATTCGGACATTTCTTTACACAAATATCCTTTAGATATGGAAAGGGTAGAGGATTCCAATAGATATTCTTCAGCTTCGGTAGACTACCCAACTTAAGATAAACCAGCTTTCGAAAAGGAACAATCCTTGATTCTTCACTATCACAAGCTTTCTCTTTGTTTATTATATCTTCTAGTTGTCTTGCATTCTCAAGTACAAGATCTTTAAGATTTGGGGCGAACATTAACCAAGTCAATTCCCTCAGGCATTTGCAATCCAGTATTCTCACTTCAGAGAGGCTCGAGAAGCATATGTTTCTCGGATTGTGTAGAGGAGAAACAGTCCTGCTTGTGATGCATATCATTCCCATCTTTATCTCGGAGATAATGGAGTGCCCAATGCTGAAATCACGAAGTTTGTCCATAGTTACTGGAAGCGATATTTCAGTTGATTCCACATTGCTATCCAAGATACTTAGAGATTGTGTACAACTCGTCAATCTATGAGAGCTCAAAAATTTCTCCAAGCGTGGAGGAAAATTGAATCCTGTGGTTAAAATTTCCAAATGTTCCAAGGTTTCCAACTCTTCCACTGTGTCGAGATCCCAGGTAAAATTAGACCGAGTTAATTTCAAAACTTTTAGATTATGCAGACTTGATATCCCAGCAATACTCGAAAGCCTACGTGTATACTCCAAATCCAAGTGAATTAGTTCTTTCAACTTTTTCAGACCCATAGGCAAATAACGTATACCAGTAGATGACAAGTTGAGATATTGCAAGGAACCTAATTCTGATATTTCCTCAGGCAATACACAAAGATTTTGATTATCCGATAGATCCAAAACAACTAGCTTTGGCATGGACTTGAAGAATTCACTCGAGATATTTTCCAAATTTGTGTCTTGCAGGAGCAAAGTTGTGAGTTCAAGACAATCAAGCTTCCCAGCGAGATGGTCAATCTTGTTCTTCATCAATGACATCCTTCTCACAACGTTCCAATTCTTAACCTTTGGCATTTCATATAACCCAATACCCGCACGCACAATAAATGCCTCTTTTTGTATACCCATATCAGATGCAATCCATAAGGCCATTTCACGAACAACATCATGCATACAGACTTGACTTCCATTCCAGTATTCAGCCTCCATCAACAATGATGCACGAAAAAGACTACCAATTATCTCATAACCCTTGTCTGTAGCCTTTTCTATACCTCCACTTCCATCTATAATCCCTTCGCCTATCTAGTAGTCTATCAACCTTTCTTTAAGAATTCTATAATCTTCTGGAAATAAAGCGCAATATAGAAAACATGATTTGAGATGCACCTCCTTGAGATTATCGTAACTATACTTCAAAATAGGAAGGATCTTATCTTCCATACCAGAGAACTCTGCAGCGTATGAAGTCAACACCTCAATCGCGTAACGCCATTCTTGTATAGTCCTCTTGCATGACATGGTCTCGCCTATGACACTGAGTGCCAATGGTAGACCGCAACATTTTTTAGCAACTATTCTTGCAAGGTTGGGGATCTCTGGATCGCTTTCTAGTGTTATTTGTCCAACCTTCTTTTGGAACAAATCAAATGCGTCATTCTCCGCCAAGCATTTGACTTCTATTGGGTCTTCGACCCCCATGTGTGTACAAACAGCCTTGTCACGAGTAGTGAATACCACTTTACATCGATTTTGTTCTGTTGGAAATGGGATTCCAATCTCAACTATATCCACCTTCTCCCATATGTCATCTAAAAACATCACGAATTTCTTTTTCCTTAAGAAATTGAATATAACATCGGTTTTTTGGCTCTTCTCTTTCTGTTTCCACTCCTCTCCAGCAAGACCAACTTTCTGTGCGATTTCATCCTGAATCTTCTCTATATGTAACTCTTTAGACACCACAACCCAAATCACAAAGTCAAACCCACACCTTTCTTCACTGAATTTATTGTTGATTTGCTTGAGAAGCGTTGTTTTTCCTACTCCGCCGAGACCGTACATACCCATAATACCAACTCCATCTTCCATGAGATGACTCCATGCCTTATCGAGCATTATATCTTGACCAACAATTGTCGGTTGAAGTGGCCTTTCTTGCACCTCAGGTGTTTGAGCTTGCTCAGCAATCACTTCAAAAACTTTACTTTTGAGTTTCTCAACATCCCTCAACGTCAAGAAAACACTTTTTCCATAACGATAGCTCAATATTGGGTTCTTGCAGCAAAAACCACAAAGACACAACTTTTGAATTTGAACAATTCTAGCAACAAGAAGATCGTTGACTTTGTTTTCGATAGCCACAACTCTAGTAAGCCATACCTGGATTTCGGAAAGCCTTTGTAGACCTCTATCCTCCTCTCTTGTGACCCTTGTTAATAAATCAGCTTCCTTAGCCTTGAGATCTTCCATGGCTGTCTCCAGAGCGGCAAGATTCTTCTCGAGATTGTGAGTAGAAGCTACTTTCTCGTCTAGCCAGTGAAAAACTTTATTTATACAAGGATCACAGGGTATTGAGAAAGAGATGCCCATTTTACAGAAAGAGAGATTTGAAACTTGAAATTTCCTGATTTTAGCAAAACAGAGATGATGCAGAGAACAAGAGAAGATTTTCTTTTTGGTCAAGAAAAAAATGATACTTCAACAGTTTCCATCGAGTGAGTCCAAAGACGGTGACTTGGACTTTGCATAGTTTAAGATCACTAATTTTCTGGGAAATTTTGATTGGTCCTCCTGTTTGATTTCAATGATTACAATCAAAATGAACCTAAAGTACTACAAGCATATTAGGTGCGGGTATTTTTTTAATTGAGTTTTTAATTATGTATGATATTGGTTAAAGTTTTTTTTGAATTTGTTTTGGCTGCTAACACTTTTTGAGTTTTTAATAGGGACTAGCATTTTAAGGGTTGATTGGTTTACCAGTTACCGCCTGTAAACGTATGGTTGATTGGTTCATCCACTATCACTCGCAAACGCTACGTCTGCGGACGGTTGCAGTTAGTAGCGTTTGACAACAATCACAGAAATTACTCAATACCGCTCAGTACCGCTTTATATCGTTTTGAACCGTTCTAAATCAAAAACTCTTTCCCACGAGCGTTTGCGGATGCGGGCGGTTCCGCGTGGTTGAAAAAAAAATATTTTTTAAAATATTATCTTAAATAATAAACTAAAATTTACAAAAAAAATTATTTTTAAAATTTACTTTTATATCGAATATTATCATATAAAATTATATACACTTGATATATATTTTAATTAAACTAAAATAAACTTGTAATTATAAAAATGTTATTGTAAAAATGTTCCAAACCTCTTTAAAAAATACTATTTAATTATTCTATTATTTATTTAAAATATATAATTTTAATTTTTATAATAATATATTTTTGATTTTAATTTTAATTTTAATTTTTAATTATAAAAAAAATTATTTTATATATAAAAAATGTTCCAAACATCTTTAAAAAAAATTATTTAATTATTCTATGATTTATTTTAAATATATAATTTTAATTTTTATAATAATATATTTTTGATATTTATATAAATTATATATTATGTGTATTTTGGTAGTTTTATGTAAATCCATTATCGCACCTGCTGTAAACCAGTCATAAACATCTTGCAAACGAACCCGTTTTCAGCCGTTTTACCAGTCGTATAAATTGTCCAATAAGATTAGAAACCGTTACTGTCAGCTTCCGGAAACTCCCGCAACTACACCCACACCCGTTGCATTTAAATCAGTCAGGCTCTGAATTACAAAGAAAAATCTTGATAAGCATAAGAAAAAACCATCGATAATTATAGAAGAAAAACTAAGAAAACATGGATAGTGAATCCAAAAATCAGAAACTGGAAATTCCAATGCAATAGAAAAATGTCAAATGCTGCTCCAAGGACACAGCATAAACCCCGGAAAAGCACGAAATACTTTCTTCGTCAGAGTGTGGACAAGTTAAGCTAACTATACTTCCACTCGAAAAATGTATGTTGCTTTTTGCGAGTAATTTTATTTTGTTTTTGTCTCGTTTTGATTCATATGCACCTTTACCATCATAATTTGCTACACTCATCTTAAAATCAAATGCTGCAAATATCTTGTAGGACAAAAGAAAAAGAAATGTTCTTGTACCTTTGCCATGTCTTGTAGTTGCAGAAAGAAACTTAAAAGATGGTTCCTGAGAAAAGATGTGATCTTGAATGTGCTATTTGACAATTTAGTAATCCCTCTCCTCTAGGTTTCCACTTCTAGTATCAATCACTTCACTGCACTTCTGTGTATTTTACATATCTCTTCAAAGCAAATGCTTTGAAGTCAACAATTACAATTTTATGGTCCCATTGGCAAATTGTCCTTTTGTATGGTTTATTCTTCTCAATTAAATCTGAATTGATTTTTGATGAAGGGAAGGGTTTAAGTTAACTACGGCAATTTTTTAGGAAAGTCTGGGCCAATTAACTCATTTAACTAATTTACAAGAAAATTTGAGAGAGTTTATTGCTTTGTATTAAAGTGTTGTGTCTATGTTTACAATTGAACAATTACGCATTTATTTATAGGCGTAATATCATGAGTTACTGTGCGTGCATAGTGACGTGGGCTCCACAAGAAATTAAACTTTCCGTCATCCGTCATTTTTGAAAACTTCTAGATGCAGTTTTCTTTTACTTTTATAACACTCCCCTTTGGAGACCAGTGTCACTATTGCGTTACGTCTTTGTTGCCTCGTTAAAAACCTTTCTAGGAAAACCCAGTGGGAAAAGCCATAGTAAGGTAAAAAGAGTACAACCACGCAATGCTCCCCCTCGAATCATCAGGCGTCATCTTTTAAGTCTCGTTGATAGCGCATTCCAATATTATGGACATATTTTCTGAAAATGGTGGTTGGTAATGACTTCGTGAAAAGATCTGCGGCATTGTCACATGATCGGATGTATCTCACTTTAATATCTTTATTCTTCTCAAGTTCTTGGGTGTATGAGAAGAACTTCGGAGGGATATGTTTGGTTCTATCACTTTTGATATATCATTCCTTCGTTTGAGCGACACATGCAGCATTGTCTTCATATAAGATAGTTGGCTCCGTATTTACGTAGATCCCACTACTCGATTGGATGTGTTGGCTTATTGATCTCAACCATACACATTCTCTACTTGCTTCATGGAGGGCAATGATTTTAGCATGATTTGAAGAAGTTGCCACGAGCATCTGCTTTTGAGAACGCCAAGATATAGCAGTGCCTCCGATCGTAAAAACGTATCCAGTTTGTGATCGGGCTTTATGTGGATCTGACAAATATCCTGCGTCTGCAAAACCAATCATTTGACCGTTTGAATTCTTTGAATAAAATAAACCTAAATCAGTAGTCCCCTGAAGGTAGCGAAAGATATGTTTAATCCCATTCCAATGCCTTCGCGTAGGGGATGAACTGAATCTTGCCAAAAGATTAACGGCAAATGATATATCAGGTCTTGTACAATTCGCAAGGTACATAAGGGTTCCAATAGCACTTAGATATGGTACTTCGGGACCAAGTATCGCTTTCAACATTAAGTGATCTAACGACCATAGGAGTACTAAGAGGAGTTGCCTTATCCATGTTGAATCATTTTAACACTCTTTTGGTATATGTGGATTGGTGCACAAATATATCCTTTTGAGAATGCTCAATTTGTAGGCCAAGACAATACTTTTAAATTCTCCTTTTAAATAATCTGAGGCCTTTTGTATTTCCCCTTGAGTTCCTATTATATTTAGATCATCAACGTACACCGCGATGATCACAAATCCAGGTGTTGTTTTCTTGATGAAAACGCATGGGCATATAGGATCGTTTACATATCCTTCTTTTGTTAAATACTCACTGAGACGATTGTACCACATACGTCCAGATTGTTTCAACCCATATAATGATCTTTGCAATTTTATTGCACATAATTCTTTGGGTTTGGAACTTAATGCTTCTGGCATCTTAAACCCATCTGGAATTTTCATATAGATGTCAGTATCTAATGATCCATATAGATATGCTGTAACAACATCCATGAGACGCATTTCTAAATTTTCATCAGCTGTTGGACTCATCAGGAATCTAAACATGATTGCATCCATGACGGGAGAATATGTTTCCTCATAATCAATCCCTGGTCTTTGAGAAAATCCTTGAGCCACAAGACGAGCTTTATATCTCATAATCCTGTTTTTCTCATTTCTTTTTCGAACAAAAACTCATTTGTGTCCAACCGGTCTTACATCTTCAGGTGTAAGCACAATAGGTCCGAATACATTTCGTTTATTCAGTGAATCAAGTTCGACTTGGATGGCGTCTTTCCATTTTATCCAATCATATCTCTTTTGACATTCATATATAGACTGTGGTTCTGGATCTTCGTTTTCTTCACTTATTTCCTTTGATACGAGGTATGAGAAAACGTCATCGACTACATTCATTTCACTTCGATTCCATATCTTTCCATTATGAATGTAGTTTATAGAAATCTCATGATTTTCTTCAGGTTCATGATGTTCTATATCATTATTATTCTCATGATTTGTCTCCTCCAAAATATTTTCTGCTATTTTGGGAGTATTGAGCTTTTCAGCTTCCTTTCGTTTTCTAGGATTTTTATCCTTAGAACCAACAGGTCTTCCACGCTTCAAGCGTGTTCTAGACTCATGTCTATCATCTGCTCTTCCATGTTCTTCTGGAATTTCAATCCGAGCAGGAACATTTGCAGCTGGAATATGTGATTTGGTTACCGTTTTGGTATCGGCAAAAGCATCAGGTAACTGATTTGCTATACTTTGTAAATGCATAATTTGTCGAACTTCCAGTTCCGACTGTTTTGTAGGAGGGTCAAGGTGTAATAGCGATGGTACACCCCATTCTATACCCTTCCTACTTGTTTATTTTCTCCCCTATAACCGGGAATACCTTCTCATTGAAATGACAATCGGCAAATCGTGCCGTAAATACGTCACCAGTCTGTGGTTCTAGGTATCGTATAGTTGATGGGAATCACAACAAATATATATTTCCAACCTTCTTTGTGGTCCCATCTTTGTGCGTTGTGGTGGTGCTACAGGCACATATACCGCACAACCGAAAATCCTTAGATGAGAAATATTTGGTTCTCGACCAAAAGCTAATTGTAATGGGGAATACTTATGATATGCACTTGGTCTTATCCGAATGAGTGCTACTGCATGCAAAATGGCATGTCCCCATACAGAGGTTATAAGTTTTGATCTCATGATCAATGGTCTTGCAATCAATTGCAGACGTTTAATTAATGATTCAGCCAAACCATTTTGTGTATGAACATGAGCTACAGAATGTTCAACTTCAATCCCGGTTACCATACAGTAATCATTGAAAGCCTGGGACGTGAATTCACCAGCGTTGTCTAGTCTAACTCTCTTAATGGGATAATCAGAAAACTGAGCCCTCAGTTTGATTATCTGAGTTAGAAATATCGCAAATGCCATATTTCGAGATGATAATAGACAAACATGTGACCATCTGCTGGATGCGTCAATTAATACCATGAAATAGTGGAATGGTCCACATGGTGGATGTATTGGTCCACAAATATCTCCTTGGATCCGTTCAAGGAACTTTGGTGATTCTTTATCAATTTTGGTTGGCGATGGCCTTATGATCAACTTTCCAAGAGAACATGCAGCACATGTCATTTCATTCTCCTGATATATCCCCTGGATTTTCAGTGAATGACCATGTGAGTTCTCAATGATTTTTCGCATCATTGTGGTGCCTGGATGACTGAGGCGATCATGTCATAATGAGAAATCTTCTGGATTTCTTTTAATCACTAGATGCGACTCGATTGCACTTATATGAGTATAATGCAATCCTGAAGGGAGTTTTGGAAATTTTTCCAATATAAGCCTTTTTCCAGATTTATCGGAAGTAATATACATATACTTTTTTCCATCCTCAGTTGCCGACTGAGTTTCATATCCTTGAAGGTATATGTCTTTGAAACTCAACAAATTCCTTTTAGAATTTGGAGAATACAAGGCATTATTTATAGAAAATCTTGTTCCATTAGGCAACATAAAGTTGGCTTTACCGGTTCCTCTTATCACGTCTGCAGGACCTGATATTGTATTAAAAATAACGTTTGCCGGTTTTAGATTAGAGAAATAACTCTTTTGTCTCAGAATAGTGTGCGTTGTTCCACTATCTTGTATGCAAATTTCTCTAACATTTTCTTTGGGTATTGTTCCGTTCGTATCGTGATCCATATCTGTAATTAACATAAACATCAATAAAGGTAAATTTCATTCATAGTAAAACATTCAATAAGTATATTGTTATCAAAATAACATTATTCTTCAAATAATGGAAAAGCATAATATTACACATGGCATAACTGGAGACTATTCAGCAGTCTCGCTACAAATATTTTAATTATCCGCAAAAGTGGTCTCGTCGAAATCGTTTGCAAAATCGGAAGAATCGAGGTACGATGTACCCTCTAAGTGTTCCATGAGGTTCACTTCTTTCCCTTTGCCTTTGGTGGAATCCATGTATAACTTACAAAGATGTGGAGGGGTTCGACATGTACGGGTCCAATGTCCTTTAGACCCACATCTGTAACACACATTCTCACGCTTCTGCGTGGAATGCTCTTGGTGTTCTTTCCCTTTGGAATTTTGCTCAGAACGAACCCATTTAAACGACCCTCTCCCTCGTGGATTGTAAGTTCTTCCACGTCCACGATTAAATCGACCGCCATGGCCACGGCCACGACCATGATAGGTTTGACTTTTCTTTTCAGGATTTCTCACATCTGTTGCATTCACTTCTGGGAATTCTTGGGTTCCCGTGGGACGGGAATTGTGATTTTGAATGAGAAGTTCACTATTCTTCTCCGCCAGTATGGGTGTCACTATCAACTCAGAGAACTTTTTGTATCCTCGACCTCTGTAAAGTTCTTGCAGGAGACGATGCTCTTTATGAAAAGTCATGTACGTCTTTTCGAACATTTCTGCTTCAGTGACTGGCTTGCCACAATATTTGAGTTGTGACACTATTCTCAAAATAGCGGAGTTATACTCATTCACTTTTTTGAAATCTTGGAACCTCAAGTTTCTCCACTCTTCTAGAGCATGAGGGAGCGTTATCTCCCTTTGGTTGTCAAACCTTTCTTTCAAAGCTTTCCAAAGCTCTGCTGGATCTTTTATGTGTGCATAGTCATGCGTCACATTTTCATCGAGATGTTTCTTCAGGAAAATTATTGCTTTAGCCTTATCCTTGGCAAGTGATTCATTTCCGACTTTTATCGTGTCGGATATTTCTTGCATCTCTAGATAAAGCTCAACATCGGTGGTCCATGAAATATAATTTGCTCCAGTTATTTTGAGAGCCGGAAATTTAAACTTCTCAATATTTGCCATTTGATTTCTAAAAATAAAATCACAAAAATATTATTAGAAACATAACATGATATTATTTTAAAATGAACCGTTTACATAAATGATAACGGCGATTACAGTAAACATTAATGCATAAAAAAGTAAACCAATATTTATGATGAATTCTTCGGGAGTAAATTCTCCAACGAAGAGACCATAAATACAAGTAAAAATTACACCGATAATAAATGTTAAAAACAAGTGAAACATTTTTTCTTACAAGATGAAAACTAAAAAAAATATTTTGGGAGAAGATTAAATGTTTGAGTGATTTGAAAGTGTGAAATATGAGTGTATTTATAGATTGAAAATACTGTTCATAGCCATTGGAAAAGTATAAAAATTTGAAAAAAAAATCTTTGTGACCGTTGTGAATAACGGTATAAAATAAAAATTAATCTGAAAATATTTAATAATCAATCAGATAAAATTTATGAAATCAGATAAAATATTTATATACAGGTGATTAAATATCCTTGTATAATATAAATAAATATTTAACGGTGATATTATGGTGACGGAGTCATCCACATATGAGTAGTAAATATGTGGCGGCTAAGCCGTCCATGAACAAAATAAATAATTAACATAGTAAATAAATTATTTGGCGGCAAGCCAACCGTTAACAGAAATAAATAATTAAATCAGTAAATAAATTATCTGGTGGCAAGCCGACCATAAAGAGAAAATAATTATGACAGTAAATAAATTATCAGGCGACAAGCCGACCATAAATAAAAAATAAATAATTATGGTGCATGAAACAACCATTATAAAATTGTATATTATTATAGAGGCGATAACCCACGCACTATGGGGTATTATAAGTATACATATAAAAGTTGGAATTTTAGAGTGATCGTGCTGATAACGTGTTATAAAAAGTGTTTGAAATTTTATCATAAAGATAAATATAATAAAAGACGAAAATTTTATACCTGGTAAGAAATAGTATACTGAGAAATATAAAGCTTGAGAGAGTTTATTGCTTTGTATTAAAGTGTTGTGTGGATGTTTACAATTGAACAATTACGCATCTATTTATAGGCGTAATATGAGTTAACGTGCATAGTGATGTGGGCTCCACAAGAAATTAAACTTTCCGTCATCCGTCATTTTTGAAAACTTCTAGATGCAGTTTTCTTTTACTTTTATGACAATTTAACTAATTTAAGAGAAAATGCTTGCTTAAAATGAAAGCAATAAACATTGTCTTAAAAAGAGAAATAAATATAAGATAGTGCATGAATATGATTGGGAGTTGAAAGATGAATTTCCATGAATGAAGATTTAAAAATGACTTTTGACAAGTATTTGCGTCACTTGTCTTCAACAGAAATAGACGTGAGATTGTGAGTTTTCTCGGCACACATTTCAGGGATAAGTTCTTGGCCAGGGAAAGAGATGCATAGCCGTAATTCTCGTATTCCCGAACCATTCAAAGATCATTTGATTAGGGACGTTGAACTTATTGGGAATTCTGCAAGTGTTGAGAATTGGCTATCATCCGAACTGCAAAGGTATTCAAATTACCCATTTATGTTTCGCCGATGATTTAATGGTGTATGTTGATGGTCAGCAAAAAACGATAGAAGAAACGATAAAGGTCTTTGACGAGTTTGCTGTGAGGTCGGGGCTACGGATAAGCCTAGAAAAATCAACTTTATATTTGGCGGGAATTTCCGAAGTCAGCAAACATGTAATAACGTCACAATTCTCTTTCAACTCGGGTCAACTACCAGTAAGGTACCTTGGACTACCTCTCTTAACGAAGCGAATTTCAGCTGCTGATTATGAGAGCTTAATTGACAAGATAAGAGCACGTATGAGTTCATGGATAGCTAGGTATCTTTCATATGCGGGAAGACTGCAACTTCTGAGATCAACAATTTCGAGTATGGTAAATTTCTGGCTCTCTGCGTTTCGACTGCCAAATAGTTGTTTAAAAGAGATTGAAAGCATGAGTGATGCGTTTCTTTGGTCCGGTCCCGATCTAAATCCCAAGAAAGCCAAAGTGGCATGGAGTGATGTGTGCAGGCCACGAGCAGAAGGAGGGCTTGGTATAAAACCGTTGAAAGAAGCTAACGTAGTTAGCTGTTTGAAACTGCTTTGGAGAATCATATCGAATCAGCCTTCTCTCTCGGTGACATGGATCAAAAAATTGGTAATTGGAAAAGGTTCAATCTGGTCAATGAAGGTAAAGTCGAGCAAAGGTTCCTGGATGTGGAAAAAGCTTCTTAAATATCGTGATATCGCAAAAGGGTTTCACAAGGTACAACTATGTAATGGTACTTCTACTTCCTTTTGGTTTGACGTGTGGTGTCCTCTGGGTAGACTTCGAGATATTACGGGGATAAGAGGGTACATTGACCTGGGAATTCAGGACAACGCAACAGTGGAATGGGTTTTAAACATACACCGACGGCGAAGACATCGTGTTGACGTACTCAACCGCATAGAAGAAGAAATCAACAAAGCTAGACGAAACAGAAACGATGGCGAGGATGTGGCTCTATGGCAAAATTCAGATGATAATTATATTTACAAATTCACTACAAAAGGGACTTGGAAGCAAATTCGCACAGTGCATCCACGACAAGCTTGGTACAAAGGTGTTTGGTTTCAACATTCTACGACGGGTGACCGAATGCGTCTATGGAATACGGGACAACACACAAACTGTGTCTTCTGTTTGCATCATGAAGAGACAAGGAATCATCTCTTTTTCACATGTCCTTACTCACTAGGAATATGGAAACGCCTCTCATCAAAATTGCTACGCAACCATTACTCATCAGATTGGAATCAGCTTGTTGCTCTACTTGAGGGATCTGGGTTTGATAGACTAAACATCTTCTTAATCAGGTACCTATTTCAAACATCGTTATATCATCTATGGAGGGAAAGGAACCGTCGTAACCATGGAGAACAACCGCAATCAGCAACTTCCATGATCAAACTCTTTGATCAAAATATGAGGAATCGATTAAGCTCAATAAGGCTTTTAGGAGATATGAGGAGGGGATGTGTCAATGGTTCGCCACTCAAACATAATCTTCGCAAAAGATTTCGAATCAAACTTCAAGAAGACAAGGTTTTCAAACAATCTCCTTTTCAATATGTATCATGAAATCTCTGCTTCTTAGTTTCAAAAAATGTAACAGCAGATGTAAAACAGTTTTTTTTTTTTTGAATCATAATTTAACATTCAATTCAAAAAAAAAAAAAAAAAAAAACTAAGGACATTGCTAGAGTTGCGTAAGAGGTTCTTGTGGCTTGTGTAGGTCACATGCAACTGATACTTGACCCAAACAAAACATAAATTTAAACAACCCAACCCAATCCAACCAAACCAAAGCAAACTGAAATAATTTCGTTTTTAATTCAGAGGCTGTTGGGATATCAATCCAAATCCCACATCAGAAGTTTAGACAAATACTGTCTAATATATAAGTAATGTCAACTCCAATTAGTATGAGGCCTTTTGGAAAGGAGCCCAATAAGAAATCCGTGCGGGCTTTGCAATTTGGGCCCAAAGAGGACAATATCATACTAATGGGAGGAGTTGGACATGGCTTAAAAAACCCAACAAATGGTATCAGAGCCCAATGTTCAAAAAGTGGATCTGGAGAAGTGGGTTGGACTGGAAATTTGTTGTGGGAGGAAAACCCTCAAGGTGACCTTGCGATTAAGGGTGCAGAGACCTCGTGTCGAGTACAGGCGACACAAGATGGGTGCCAGGTTTCGCTGGAGGTTGGAGACCACGGGTTTGTGTGGTCCTTGGTTTGAGGGGAGGATTGTTGGGATATCAATTTAAGTCTCACATCGGAAGTTTAGACAAATATTGTCTAGTATATAAGTAATGTCCAATTCCAATTAGTATGAGGCCTTTTGGGAATGAGCCCAATAACAAATCCGTGCGGGCTTTGCAATTTGGGCCCAAAGAGGACAATATCATACTAATGGGAAGAGTTGGACATGGGCTTAAAAAGCCCAATAGAGACCTACTATTAATTTAAACCGGAAAATCCCAAAACACAAAATTTCCAAACCGAACAAAAAATGGGGGAGCTCATGCCTGAGTAGAGATGTCGAAGAACCGAAGAAGTAGGAGCGAAAATCGAAGAAAGAGTTTATGGAAGGAATAATATAACAGTTTCTTCCGAAAGCATAATAAGCAGCTCCAAATGCCTTTAGACTGATTTGTGCACACATTAGAGAAGTTACTTAAGGGAAAAATCACATATGGCATATGAAAACATTCCAATCAATTCCTAACGTAACCATAGTAGAGATCAATGTCGACGCAAATTTAAAAAGGAATTCATAGAAAGCAACACACAGAGAGAGATAGAGAATTCACAAAAAGCATTAAGGATAGAGAGAGAGAGAGACTTTCCCTTTTTAATAAACCCCAATGGCATCATCCACTTCAAACTTGCTGCCTGAGAAGCCCATTAGATCATGTGGGTTGTGGCTACAATCACATAAATACAAAGCCAAGGGCATTAAAAATGGAAGTAGTACATACCCCGAAAAAGAAAAAAAAGAATCCTTGAAAATCAAGTAAGAGAAGAGGAGAAATTTTAGACCTGTTTCATAAAAGCGGGTTTTGGTAGCTTCGTCCTCCCATTCCACACCTTCAATCCATTCTTTCTCTTTGTGTCTTATGACGAGTCCATTTTAACCATGCATGCCACTTTTGGAATCGAGTGGAAGCTTTTTCAGATTTGGACATTTGTCTACATAGATAAGCTTTAGACATGGAAGGGGTAGAGGTCTCCAATGGATATTCTCCAGCTTCGGTAGATGAGACAACATAAGATTAATCAGATTTGGAAAAGGAACAATCCCTGATTCTTCACTTTCACAAGCTCTCTCTTTGTTTATTAGATCTTCTAGTTGGTTTGAACTGCTAACATAAAGATCTTTAAGATTCAGAGCGAACATCAGCAACGTCAATTCCCTCGGACATTTACAACTCATTATAGACACTTGGAGAGGCTGGAGAAGCATGTGTTTCTCGGATTTTGTAGAGGAGAAACCGTCTTTCTTTTGATGCATATCCTTGCCATCTTTATCTCAGAGATATTGCAGCTATGAATGCTGAGATCACGAAGCTTGTCCATAGTTACTGGAAGTGATATTCCAGATGATTCCAGATTGATATGCAAGATACTTAGAGATTGTGCACAACTCGTCAACCTATGAGAGCTCAAAAAATTCTCCAAGCAAAGAGGATTATGCATGAATTCTATGGTTAAAATTTCTAAATGTTCCAAGCTTTCCAACTCCTCCACTATGCTGAGATCCCATATAAAACCAGATTGAGTTGATTTCAAGACTTTCAAACTATGCAGACTTGATATCCCAGCAATACTCGAGAGGCCTTTTGTGAAATCCAAATCCAAGTGAATTAATTTTTTCAACTCTTGTAGACCCTTAGGCAAATGACGTAGAGCGGTATATGACAAGTCGAGATACTGCAAAGAAACTAGTTCTGATATAACGTGGGGCAATTCATAGAGCCTTTTATTATACGATAGATCCAAAACAACTAGCTTTGGCATGGACTTGAAGAATTCACTCGAGATCTTTTGCAAAGAGTTGTTTTTCATGAGCAAAGTTGTGAGTTCGAGACATTCAGGACTGCCAGCCAGATGGAGAATCTTGTTATTCATCAATGACATCCTTTTCACAACGTTCCAATTCTTAACCTTTGGCATTTTACCTAACCCAACTCCTGCACGCATAATAAATGCCTCTTTTTGTATTCCCAAATCAGTTGCGATCCATAAGGCCATTTCACGAACAACATCATGCAAACACACTTGATTTCCATCCTCCATCAACATTGATGCCCGAACAAGACTACCAATTATCTCATAACCCATGTTCTCAGCCCTTTCTAGACCTTCACTTTCATCTATAATCCCTTCGCATATGAAGTACTCTATTAACCTTTCTTTAGGAATTCTATAATCTTCTGGAAATAAAGCGCAATATAGCAAACACGATTTGACATGCTCACCCTTTAGATTATCGTAACTATACTTCAAAATCGGAAGAATCTCATCCTCCATCCCGGAAAACTCAGCAGCATATGAAGTTAAAACATCAATTGCGTGCTGCCATTCTTGAATTGTTCGCTTGTATGCCATGGCTTCGCCAATGACATTAAGTGCTAATGGTAGACCATGACACTTTTTAGCAACTACGATTGCAAGATCAGATATGTTTGGATGACTTCTTAATGTGATCTCTCCAACATTCTTTCGAAACAAATCCAATGCATCTTGAGGTACCAAACACTTCACTTCCATCTCAACATCAACTCTCATGCGCCCACACACTTCTTGAGAACGAGTAGTGAAAACTACTTTACATTTGTTTTTTTTACTTGGGAAGGGAACTCCGATCTTAGAAAGATAAACTTTCGCCCATATGTCATCCAACAGCAACACAAACTTCTTCCTCTTTAGGACATTATGTATGTCACACGCCTTTTGGTCTTCATCTTTCCGGTTCCAATCTTCGCAAGCCATGCCTAGTTTCTTTGCAACCTCTTCTTGAATCTTCTGGATTTGTAAATCTTTAGATACCACAACCCATATCACAATATCAAAACCATCCTCTTTTTTGAGAAACTTATTGTTGATCTGCGTGAGAAGTGTCGTTTTGCCAACTCCACCCATACCATACAGACCCATAATACCCACTCCATCTTCCATGAGACGGTTCCATGCCGTTTCAAGAATTGTTTCCCGACCAACGATTGTCGGTTGAATAGGCCTCTCTACCACCTCCGAGGCTCGAGCTTGCTCAGCAACCACTTCAAAATTTCCATTAGATTTGAGACTCTTAACCTCCTTTAACATCATGAAAACCCGTTTCCCATAACGATAACTGAATTTTAAACTCTTGGAACAAAACCCACAAAAACACAACCTCTGAAGCTCAATTGTTTTAACACTAAACAAGTCATCGACTTGGCTTTCAATGGTCTCAACTCTAGAAAGCCATACCTGGACTTGGGCAAGCCTTCTTAGACCTTTATTTTCCTCTCTCTCCACCCTTCTTGACATATCATCTCGCCTTGCCTTCAACTCTTCCATGGTTGTCTCCAAAGCTGTGAGATTCTCCTCAAGGTTGTGAATATAACTCTCTTTGACACATAACCATTGAGTGACTTGATTCACAACTTGATCGCATGACAACGAGACGGAGAAGCAACCATTGTTAAACTAAGATGGAGTTCTAGAAGGTGGAAATAACACTCCACAAATCACTCCACAAACCACTCCGTTATCATCCACCAAACACTCCACAAATCACTCCACAAACCACTCCATTATCATCCACCAAACACTCCACAAATCACTCCATCAATCACTCCACAAATCACTCCATCAATCACTCCACAAATCACTCCATTAATCTATCATAATTTATGTATTCTTTATGTAATCTCTTGTCTATATAAACCATGTAATCCCTTCATTCATTCCAAGAAAAAAAACATACTTCTCCTTCTTCTCTAAACATTCTCTCTCTCTCGGTTACTCTTTCTCTCTAAAATCTAACATGGTATCAGAGCATTTACGCTCCTAGATAACCTCATTCTCAATCACTTCCGCTACTCTCTTCATTCTTACCTCCATTTTCTCAAATCTGTTCGAAGAAATCTCTCTTTATCTATTGGATAAAAGCTTGTATTGAGTATGGAAGGCTCAAACAACTCTCGGCCTGTGGTTATTCCGGTGGTTCTCAAGGGAATCAACTACCTACTATGGTCAAGAACAACCAAGACAGCCCTATGTAGCCGAGGACTTTGGACTCACGTTATGACAAGTGAAGTACCAAAGACAACGGTTGAAAAAGATGGCGAGAAAACGGTTGTTAATGGTAACGAAGGCCAATGGTTTCAAGAGGATCAAATGGTGCTCTCGATCATTCAAAACTCGCTTGAAGACTCTCTCCTTGAAGCCTACTCGTATTGCGAGAATGCCAAGGAACTTTGGGACACTTTACAAAAGGTGTTCGGAAACATCTCCAACCTAAGCCGAGTCTTTGAAATCAAGAAGGCTATCAACGATCTCACCCAAGAGGATATGGAGTTTACTCAACA
This sequence comes from Pseudoturritis turrita, assembly GCA_900406555.1. Taxonomy (NCBI): domain Eukaryota; kingdom Viridiplantae; phylum Streptophyta; class Magnoliopsida; order Brassicales; family Brassicaceae; genus Pseudoturritis; species Pseudoturritis turrita. The sequence goes on along the minus strand of OVBL01001065.1, from coordinate 7,701 downwards.
TTTCGGGAAGTTTAGATCCCTTTGGGCCGAGCTAGAGATGCTTAGGCCAAGCTCAACCGATCCGGAGGTGCTACTTGAGAGGCGCGAGCAAGAGAAAGTCTTCGGACTACTTATGACTCTCAACCCTACCTACTCGGATCTCATCAAGCATATGCTACGAGCAAACAAACTCCCAAGTCTTGAAGAGGTATGTGCTCAAATTCAAAAGGAGGAAGGCTCTCAAGGACTCTTTGGTGGAAAGAAGGAGCTTCTCACCGCCAACAAAGGAGTGTACATGCCCGAAGACCGAAGAATGTTGATGTGTGATCATTGCAAAAAGAAAGGTCATTCGAAGGATAAGTGTTGGATTCTACATCCACATCTCAAGCCCAATAAATTCAAAGAACAAAGGGCTAACTTGGCTAGAAAACCGATGGTGGAGCAATCACAAGCCGGAACATCCTCGGCCAACGGTGTCATGGCTAACATGACTTCTCAACAATCCGGTGAATTCGTGAGGAAAGCCGACTTAGATGCACTCATCAAAGCCATCCATCAAGGCAACCTAAATGAATCCGGTACAACTTTCTATTCCCATAATCCTAAAGATTCAATAGTTATTGATTCGGGAGCATCGCATCATATGATTAGCAATGCTAGATTACTTGATAACGTTGAATCGGCCATAGGAAATGTAGTGATTGCTAACGGAACAAAAATTCCAATTAAGGGAATAGGAAATCTTAAATTGTTTGAAAAAAAATCTAAAGCATTCTACATGCCTACATTTACTTCCAACTTATTATCGGTAAAACGAGCTACTACCGATTTGAATTGCCTTGCTATCTTTAGTTCTAACGATGTAACATTTCAGGATATTAAGACGCATAAGGTGCTCGGAAAAGGAGGTGTCAAGGATGATTTATATTTGCTTAGAGACGAATCATTCATTCCCTCATTATCTTGTTCGTTTAGTTCAACTTCTTCTTCGGATATTAATAGTGAAATTTGGCATGCTAGACTAGGTCATCCCCACTCGCGTGCATTAGGACTTATGTTCCCTAGTATCTCGTTTAAAAATGATGAATGTGAAGCTTGTATACTTGGTAAACATTGTAAATCGGTGTTTCCTAAGTCTTCAACTATCTATGAAAATTGCTTTGATTTAATCCATTCCGACGTGTGGACTTCACCTTGTACATCACGCGAAAATCATAAGTATTTTGTCATATTTATAGATGAAAAATCGAAGTATACTTGGGTAACATTATTGCCATCTAAGGATAGAGTACTTGAGGCATTTACTAACTTTCAAACTTATATCTCTAACCATTACAATGCTAAGATTAAAATTTTTAGAAGTGACAATGGTGGGGAATATACAAGCAGTGCCTTCAAACAAGTCCTAGCAAAGCATGGCATCATCCATCAAACAAGTTGTCCATACACACCCCAAAAAAATGGTGTGGCCGAACGAAAGAATAGACACTTGATGGAAGTTGCGCGATCCATGATGTTTCACAACAATGTCCCTAAGAAGTTTTGGAGTGATGCCTTGGTCTCAGCATGTTACCTCATCAATCGGACACCCACCAAAATTCTTCATGACAACTCTCCATTTGAGGTACTCAACAAAACCAAACCTTCCCTTAATCACTTACGTGTATTTGGTTGTGTGTGTTTTGTATTAGTTCCCGGGGAGCTTCGGAACAAGCTTGATGCCAAGAGCACAAAGGCTATGTTCATTGGATACTCTACCACCCAAAGAGGGTACAAATGTTACGATCCGGACACAAGGAAGGTCCTAGTATCGCGGGACGTCAAGTTTGTGGAAAGAAAAGGGTACTATGATCAAAGGGATTGGGAAGACTTGCAAGATCTCTCCCATACCTCCTCGGACCGAGCCACCAACCTTAGACGAATCCTAGAGACGCTTGGGATCTCAAGTACATTCGGAGCCGGGACACGCCAAATGAATGAAGCCGATACAAACCCTCCTACACAACCAGCCAAGGGCGCCACGCCTAATGAGGGGTCTCCTCCCCTTGGCCATGAGGGGGGAAACCAAACCGAGATACACTCCGATGTTCATGACCAAGGCGAGTCAAGTGAAGCCATGCCCGAAGCCCATGATCAACAATCAACCGAACCAATTCCCATTGTGCAACAACAACCGGTCACACTAAGAAGAAGCACAAGAAAGAGGTCCTCGCCATCAACATGGAAGTACTACAATTGCAATGCGGTAGCCTATCCAACCCAAAACGTGTGCACTCTAGCTTACATTCCTCAAGAGCACATTGCATTCCTCGGAAAAATTGACCAAGAATACATTCCAACAAGTTACGAAGAAGCAAAGGAACACAAGGTGTGGAAAGAGGCGGTAGGAGAAGAGTGCAAAGCTATGGTACAAAATCACACTTGGGATGAAGCCGACTTGCCGGAAGGAAAGAAGACCGTGAGCTCCAAATGGGTATTCACAATCAAATACCTTAGTAATGGAGACATTGAAAGGCACAAGGCGAGACTTGTGGCAAGAGGATTCACACAAACGTATGGAGAAGACTACAACGACACATTTGCTCCCGTCGCCAAGCTACACACCGTAAGGATTGTCTTGTCACTTGCCACAAACCTAGATTGGGATTTATGGCAAATGGATGTCAAGAATGCTTTCTTTCAAGGAGAACTAGAAGACGAGGTATACATGACTCCTCCACCGGGTCTTGAAGACTCGATTACATCGGGGAAGGTTCTAAGGCTAAGGAAGGCTATCTACGGATTGAAACAATCTCCAAGGGCATGGTACCACAAGCTTAGCATGACATTAAGAGATAGAGAGTTCAAGAGATCGGAATCGGATCATACACTCTTTACCTCGAAAAGACAAGAAGGCTTAGTGGTGATTCTCATCTACGTTGATGACATTATCATCACCGGAAACGACAAGAAGGGCATTCAAAGTATCAAGGATTATCTCAAATCAGTATTTGAGATCAAAGACCTCGGTGAGCTCAAATACTTCTTGGGAATTGAAGTTTGTCGATCCAAGGAGGGCCTCTTCATCTCGCAACGGAAATACATTCACGATCTCTTGAGTGAGGCCGGAAATCTTGATGCAAAACCGGCCAAGACACCTCTCGAAGAAAACTACAAGGTAGAACGAGAGGGGGAGATAGAAGATAGTCTATTTGAAGATGTAAGGCAATATCGGAAGATGGTGGGCAAGCTAATCTACTTGACCATCACGAGACCCGACTTGTGCTTTGCCGTGAACCAAGTAAGCCAACATATGCAAGCCCCGAAGATATACCATTGGAACATGGTAGATCGCATTCTAAGATACATCAAAGAAACCGCGGCTTATGGCATTTGGATGGGTCACAATGAAAGCTCGGAGATAGTAGGATATTGTGACGCCGATTGGGCTGGTGATAGAAAAGATAGGCGATCCACAACCGGCTATTGTACTTTCATAGGAGGGAATTTGGTCACTTGGAAGACAAGGAAGCAAAAGGTGGTTGCTTGTTCAAGTGCCGAGGCCGAATATCGAGCAATAAAGAAGCTAACAAACGAGCTCACATGGATTAAGGCGATACTCAGAGATTTGGATATCAACACTCAAGGTCCCATAACCATGCATTGCGACAATCAAGCGGCCATACACATTGCCTCCAATTCGGTGTTCCACGAACGCACCAAACATATTGAAGTGGATTGTCATAAGGTGCGCCAAGCCGTTGAAAAGGGACTCATCTTACCGTGTTACACAAGGAGTTCGGATCAACTCGCGGACATTTTTTTTTTTTGAATCGAATGTCAAATTAGTATTCAAAACAAAAAAAAATGGTTTTACAATGTCTGTTTCCTCATTTTGATGTTTTTTAATGAGCTCGATAGATTCAGAGAATCATAAAATCATGGAAAATCAGAAAGCAGAGCATCATGTGTTTAAAAACAGAGCATGGACCATGTAACAGAGACACATAGGTTTTATCTGCTGGATAGCCATATGTCCATGGCTTCAGTGTAGGCGTGGTCTCCCGTGTTTCGAATAGAGTTGATCCGGTTTTGAATGTTCTTTGAAATGTACTTGATGATTATTGATGGTGACATCTCCGTGTCTCCTCGTCTTCTACGGTTGCGTTCACGCCATAGATGATAGACGGTGGAATGGAATACATACCTTAGTAAGAACTGCTTATATGTCGGTTTGGTTGGTTCGATAAGGCATAGAATGCGGTCCCAATCTGTGCAGAAAGCGGAGCCAAGTAGAGGCGATGCGATGTTCCTCCACACTTCGCTCGAAAAATTGCAACAAAAGAAGAGGTGATTGCGTGAGTCGTCAGCACGGTCACAGAGAGTGCAGGCCGTACGAATCCCCAAGTTCCATCTTCGCATCCTATCCCCCGTTGCCAAACGGTTGTTGATCGCAAGCCATATAATGAAAGAGTATTTTGGAGTAGCATGAGCAAACCAAACTCCCTTGTACCAATTGTTTATCGAATGTTTTGATTGAATTATGTTCCAAGTGGTTTTAGACTCAAACCGATTCTTGTAGGAATCTGTCGAATATCTCCAGAGAGGGAAATCTACTCCTCCGAATCGATTTCGTTTGGCTAGGGCAATGGCTTCTTCGATGTTTTGTAGATGGATGTGACGGTGGTTCCTGTGTCGTTGTCGTTGAAAGACCTCTGCCATTGTAGCCGATAGAGGAATCCCTAAATCAATAGGTCCACGTCGTCCTATTGAGTCGTATAATCTGCCCAGGGGACACCAATGATCAAACCAAAATGACGTTGCACTCCCATTGCCGATTGAAGTTTGATGTAGCGGCTTCGCTAGCTCTCTGTATTTTAGAATCTTTCTCCACATCCAAGATCCTTTCGTTGTTGTTCCTTTGAGTGACCAGAACCAATGTTTGCCGATTAAAGTCTCTTGGACCCACTTGACCCATATAGAAGGCTGCCCCGATACCACTCTCCAAATAAGCTTCAAACAGCTTACAATGTTTGCTTCTTTCAGACTCTTGAAACCCAAACCTCCCTTCGCTTTCGGCCTACATACATCTCCCCAAGCCACTTTAGACTTTTTTGAGTTTAAATCCGGCCCTGACCAAAGAAAAGCTGCACACATTTTATCGATTTCTTTTATGCATCCATTTGGTAATCGGAAGGCGGAGATCCAGAAATTTGTGAGACCACTAATAACCGAAGCAAGTAGTTGCATTCTGCCCGCGTAAGAGAGGTATCGCGCTGTCCAAGAGCTCATCTTCGATCTGATTTTCTCCAAAAGAGGATTAAAATCAGACATGGTCATCCTCTTGGTCAATAAGGGCAAGCCTAAGTACTTAACCGGTAGTTGACCCATGGAGAAAGGAAAGGTTGTTGCGATTGTTTCCTTATCCCGATCATGAACTCCGGCAAGGAAGAGGTTTGATTTCTCAAGACTGATATTCAGACCCGAAAAGGTTGCGAAGTCTTTAAATATTTCGAGGACCCCCTCGATGGATCTCTTATGACCGTCCATGAAGACCATTAAATCATCCGCGAAACACAAGTGTGTAAGTTGGATGTTTTTGCACTTAGGATGATAGCCAATTCTCCTCTCAACCGCACCTTTATCAATCATACATGATAACACATTCATACACATGACAAATAGATATAGAGAGAGAGCACAACCTTGCCGCAATCCTCTTTTGCTCTGAAAGAATCCAGCGAGCTCACCATTGACTTGGACCGAGAAAGAGGCTGTAGTTATACAAAGTCGAATCCAATGGATGAATTTCTCCGGGAATTCCAAGGCGGCTAAGGTGTTGAGAACAAAATCTCACTGGACCGAATCAAATGCCTTAGAAATATCAATTTTCATAGCACATCTAGAAGAGATATCCTCTTTGTGATAATCTTTGACCATCTCTGTTGCCAGCAAAACATTTTCCATTAACAGTCGATGTTCTACAAAAGCAGATTGGTTAAGATTGATGAAGCTGGGAAGGATTCTCTTAAAACGGTTGGCTATTAACTTGGAGACGACTTTGTAGATAATATTGCAGCAAGAGATTGGGTGGTAGTCTTTCATTTCTCTAGCTGAATCTGTTTTTGGAATCAATGCCAGAATCGTGGTATTTAAGCCCTTCGGGAGGAATTCTTTCTGAAAGAAAGATTGGATAGCCACCGTGAAGTCATGACCAACGATATCCCAAGCCGCTTTGAAAAACTCACAAGTGTATCCATCAGGCCCCGGTGATTTGTTGTTAGGCATACAGTAGAGAATTTTTTTAATTTCATCCGGCGTTACCTCTTTGAGAAGTTGCTCCTTGTCCTGCGAGGAACATCTAAAACTGACGATGTTTTGAAGGTTTTCCACTGAAAGGATCTCTATATCATCTGGTTCATGTGTTAGAAAGTTTTCAAAGAACCTTACAGCCTCCGCCTTTATATCATCTATGTTTGTCAAAATCGCATCGTTCGGTCCAACTACTTCTCGAATCGAATTTTGCATCCGCCGGATCTGTGTAGAGCGGTAAAAATAGGCGTTATTGCGGTCTCCTACATTAAGCCAATGCAGCTTGGCCTTTTGTCGAAGGTAGCCTTCTTCCAAGTCAGCCAATTTCTGCCACTTATCGTACAAGCTTTTTTCTGCATCGATCGAGCTCTGGACCGGATTCTGTAAGGTTGCTTGTTGTTTTAAACACAAATCTTCATAAGCATCTTTGGTTCGTCTTGATAGATCTCCCAAAACCTCTCTTCCCAGCATACGTAATTTTGGCTTTAGGTCTTTTAGTTTCTTCCCTAGTCGGAATAGAGCGGACGTGGAAACAAATAAGGTTGGAGTGATGTTCCAGTGATCTTTGAGTATTGACTTAAACTTCAAAGATTTGGCAAGAACATTTGAGAACTTGAAAGGCTTCTTCCTACAAGTTGTTGTTGAATCCATCATAAGCCGACCTCTCGAATGGTCCGAACAACCGCCCGCCTCGAAAACACTATAAGAGTTTGGAAAAGAGTTGAGCCAGTCATCGTTGATTAGGAATCTATCGAGTTTCTTGCATATCAAGCCATCATCTCTCTTGTTACACCATGTGTATTGCGGGCCGAGATACCGAAGATCCATAAGCGAACAATACCTTGCCATGTCTTGAAAATCTATCATTCCCGGGGAAGTAACAGAGTTTTGTGAGTGATTTGAATGTTCGTCTCTCTCCAAAATTTCGTTATAATCTCCACATAGAATCCAAGGTTTATTCCTAATCATTGTTGAATCCTGATGATTCCGTAGATCTTCCCAAAGCTCTTTTCTTTCCTCTGGTAAGTTCGATGCGTAAATAAAAGAACAAATAAACTCCTCTGTGTTTCCATGAAGAAGAACCGAACATGTGATCATATGTTTACTCTTAAACACCGGTGTTAATCTCGTATTATCACCCCAAACAACCCAAATGCGTCCCAAGATGTTGAATTCGTAATTAGATATTACTGACCAGTTGTGAAAAATTGACTAAGATATAGATGAAGCCTTCGCTTCCTTTACACGAGTCTCCAGGAGACACCCAAACTGAAACTGATTGCTTCCAATCCAGCTGCGAATAATGGAATGTTTAGATGTTTTATTTAGTCCGCGAACATTCCAGGCGAAACCCGACATTAATGTTTGCGTTGTCCCCTCTTGCCCAGAGCAGAGAGGTTACTGTCTTTAGCTGGTACCACGTAAGAGTCC